>JAYDZG010000014.1:8705818-8721228 GCA_034509265.1 Microcambeva bendego
GCCTAAAAAACATGATATGAGGTGCCAAAATGTATCACTTATACCCCTAGGTCATGTTCATGTAGCCTAAGTGGCCTTCATTGTAATGTCCTCTGAAATAAAAATGCCTCTTATGTTTTGCCCCAAAGGGGGCAGCTGCACAAGCTAATCCCCCCAGGGGCACTGGTTTCCCCCTCCTCCTCCTTCCCTCGCTGAATCTCCCCTTCCTTCCTTCCTCCATCTCTCTTCTAATAGCTCCCTTGTTCCTGCTAGACAAAACTGGCCCTTTGTGGCTGCTCTCAGAGCAACATTAAAAACAGGAATAGGGAAATTGTAAACAGGAGGCTCTTGGCCTACAGGCTAAGGCATACACTAGGCCCCTGAGGCCTTCTTCCATCTAAGCAGAGAAACAGACCCTTGTTGCTAAGGGGATTAAGAGTAGAGGGAATTCAGAAGGTACTGCAGAGGCGTACAGCCACCCCTGCAGGGAAGGCTCTTTGTAAGAAGATACCTGCATTATGTATCACCGGGCGGAAACTGGACCGTTCTATTTATATAATGGCATGGGTGACCAGATACGGTTTCAACCAAGCGTCAGGACGGACGTTGCATCAGCTGTTTGGGACATCTGTGGCCATTGTAGCCTTGACGCAAATATGACCAGGAAAACTATTCATAAATATTTTACCGTCTGCTTTGTTTTTGTTATTTCAAAAGTATGATTATTATCAAATTATCATTAGTAGTTATTGTTCTAATATTGGACATACATTTAAATGTAGATTTTAATTACCATTTTAGGTCAATAAAATTACAATTGAATTTCATTACTTGTGAGAAGTGTCAATTTATAATCTGAAAGTGTTTGAGCACAATATCATTAAAAGTGTATACATTAATTTAACAGACACTCATCCAAAGTCTTAGCAACTGAGGGTTAAGGGCCTTGCTCATGGGCCCAGCAGTGGCAAACTATGATAATAATGGGCCTTAAACCGGTGACCTTTGGATTACTGGATTACTAGTCCAGGAGAGTAAACCCCCAACTTTCGTGGAGTTTATATTCCAAGAGCACCCGCGTATAATGAAAAAAAAAGTTTTATAGATAAAACCTATTTTAATAGATGAAACGAGTAACGCCCACAATATGGCTACTTTCAAACATCCCACCTCTAACACTGCCTGCAGAAACTGATAACACCGACAATGGGAAGCTACATTTCCCATGATACACTGGGTGATCATGTGGAACCAATCGGACAGCACAGCAAAAGTCTGTGTCACCTATATCAAACCTGGACCTCATTTATTTATTATGTATAAGCGTGTTTGCAACATGGGAACTTGGTGAGCAATTGTTTATCTGCATTGAAAGTGTACGCCCATCAGTTAGTAAGATTTTAATCATTTTTCCATTGCTCATTCCAGAAACTTTAGATAATTAAAATAGAAAATGTGAATGAAGATGTGTCAGTCATAATACATTTTCACATGTTTAGTTATTAAACAATTCTGATCAGGGAGTAGAGTGCAGGGCGTTTTCTGATTAGTTTTTACTCACTTACTATCAGGGGAAATTTAGAGCAGCTGATCCACCTATCAGCATGCTTTGAAAGGTGGGAGGAAACCATGCTGACTAGGGGAAGTCCATGCAGGCCAATGCCAGACTTTGCACCCACAGTAGACAAGACCGATTAAACCAAAGTTGCTTGAGCTGTGCATCATCAATACTATCCATTGTGTTTTCTGACACCTTCCTATCAGAACCAGCATTAACGTCTTTAGCCATTTGAACTGCAGTAGCTCATCTTTGGGATCATGGTAATAATAATAAGTTCATGAAATTAAAATATCATGGAATGGTCAGGAAAGCAGAGGGCCATGTCTTAGTAGAGATGCTAGAAACTTGCACCCTATATTGGGCAGCAGTATGAACTTTAGCACTCAACCAAGCAAACCAAATAGAAATGATCAACAGAATGAGTGAACATTCCAAGTTTTGAAGCTGTTTCACAAATGCTAGCTGTACACAGAGGAATCCTAAACTCCTTCCGACCTGATGGCCTAATCTTCTGGCACTATACGAACAAAGTATGAATCATGGCAAACTGGAAGTCATGGAGATGTATCATCTACACAGACACATTGGGATCAGCAAACTAAAATAGTTTGCGTGTTCTCCCCATATCTGTGTGGGTTTCCAGAAACTCATCATCCAGAAAACATGCAGCTTGGTTAATTGGAGACACTGAATTGTCATGTAGTTTCCTAGCCACTGGGATGCATAAACCATGGAGTTGTAGTGCCAGTCCCAAGCCCAGATAAATAGTGAGGGTTGTGTCAGGAAGGGTATCCTGCATAAAAACTAAACCAAGTCAATAATGCGGATCACAATCCACTGGGATGACCTCTAATGGGAGCAGCTGAAAAAAAGAAGACTAAAACAATGTCTCCACACCTGGACATATCCAGAATTCATTGAATCCAATAGATGACCTGGACCAAATTGTTGAACAGACCACAAACTTCTAATTTGCAAGCTTTAACTCTAAATGAGTAAATTAATCAAACTATCAAGCTTTTTAAAAAACTATCTGGAAAACATAATACTTGTCCTCAAAGAAAATATAAGGAACTGATTTCAGATGCTAAACATAAATGACTGAGATTCAAAAGAGCTGTGGAAAGAACTCAAATACATCAATAAGAAAGAGAAATCAGAGAAAAACCTGGGAAGTAGAAAAGGGACAGATGACAGATGATACATGACTGCAAAAATAGAAGCAAGGACAAAGTCAAGAAGGATAAAGGTTCTTTCTTTAAAAAAATATTTCAAGGCAAGTGAATAAATTCCAGACAGCTACAAGGAAGGAGGAAAAACGGTAACACAAAATCCATACATACTGTACATACATTTATGGATAAAAAAAAGATTCTTGAGGAGATTCTTGAAATGAAAAAAAAAAATAACCAAAGTCATTATCTTAAGTGGGGGCACTTTTCCCATTGGACACAAGGCACACATAAACACCCTGGAACAGGTTCCAGTCCATTGAAGGCAAATACTAACACACACACACACAACCTGACTGCATGTTTTTGGACTGTGGGAGGAAACTGGGGTTCCAAAAGGAAACCCATATGGACACAGGGAGAACATAGAAACTCTGCACAGGTGATCAAACCCTGGATCTTCATGCTGTGAGGTGATACCCACTTGTCCACCATGCAACCTTTTAAATGTAAATGTTATGCTAATGGGACTCTATAGACATTCTTAACTAAATAGGGGAAGTTTTAAGGCATGATAATGAAGTAAGACAAGCTTAAAAATCACTGTGCAAAAAGCCACAGAAAGTGATAAAATTAAAAACGAAATATCTCAAGATTCTGAAAAAGATTCTGTTTATGTGACAAGCAAATTTTCCAAACCTGGAAAACTCTCTTGTAGACTTTGTGTTTATATGCTGATACTAAACAAAGGGGACAAGAAAAACTGTGAACGCTTTCATACAATTTCCTTCATCACCAGTTTATTTTCTTTAACCACTTATCCTAATTAGGGTCGAGTAGGGGTGCTGGAGCCTATGCCAGCTCTTCAATGACCGCAAGGCTCATGGTAACACCCTAGGGGTACCAGTCCATCGCAGAAAATTTAACTCATATTAAACCTAAAATCTAGCAGAGAAATGCCAAATGTCTCAGCCGGACTAAGAAAAGCCAGATGAAGCCTAACATCTTCAAGTAGAAAATCAGTATGTGCTTTATCAATTACGACAAAGCTTTCACCATGCTGATCTCACAAAGTTATGAAATATGTTCAGAAAGATAGAAATACCAAGAAATGTCAGGAGATTTTAAAACAGACTTGTTTCACATTGGCTAAGAATTTGAACAATGTTGCATTCTTTCACCAATCCTGTTCAACCCTGTAATGAGAGAAGCAGGACTGCAAGCAGATGAGGATACAAGATTGGTGAAAATATATTAAATAACCTATGATATGCTGATGACACAACACAGCAGACGAACAGGAAAACCCAACTTTACCAACTGATGGAGAAGATGTCAAAGTGGTTGCTTACTTGGGCCAGTAAATAACAGGAAATGATACAGCAGTCAGGTAATATGACAGACTGGCTATTGGCATAACAAAAAATGAAGGAAGTGGAGATCTTCACATGTAAAAATCTCTCCAAACAAAGGTCAGAATTCTTCAGAATACAGACATCCCTGTTGTTTTTTCTGGATGTGAAAACTGTAAGACAGGAAGAATACTGATGCCTTGGACAGCTAAGAAGAGAAATACAGGCATTAAATTATATGTAACTTCTCCCTCAAAGGTTACTTAAGGTATTAAGAAGTATTACTTAAACATTAATAAGTAAGCTAATTAGTCATTTATAAGGCCCTGAAGATCAGGCGAGATGCTCTGTAGAAACACAATCCAAATAATCCCAAAGAACACTGACTAACAATGATTATCTATTCATTACGCACCTGTTAGTGGGTGGGATATTTTAAAGGTGTCATAATACACAGTGCATCACAGATTTTTGCTCTGTGGAGCTACAAAAGGAGAGGTGGGGACACATAGTAATAAGAAAGTGGTCATAGTGTTATGCCTGGACAGTGTATTTTTAAAATTACTTGATTAATTCCTAATAATTTGACTGGGATGTTTAACAAGGTCACATGTTCAAAACTTTTGTATTGTAGGTGTTGAAAGTTGTTTCTGAGGGAGGAAAAGAAACGTATTTTATCCCAAAGAGCTGAAGTACTCGATCACCAACTCAAAAACAAATACAATGGATTCAAGCAAATAACACTCTTCAACACAAACCTATAAAACCATGAACCATCCCAGATAGCCAGTACAGACCCAGAAAGACTCATGCTCAACCAAACCAGTGTTCACAAACATTTATTATACCACAGAGGGAAATTTGTTACAGCAGCATACAAAAAAAAAATACAGAATATTTCCTGATCAGTCAGTTTAGCTTCTTAATGTCCACTGCTGAAGTGCTGCTTCCCCCAGCGAGTGACTCCATATGAGATGACTGATGCCACCATAGAGTCATAAAAAGAGCTTAGAAGGAGCCCATGTATCCTCCGGAGCTTCCTCAGTAAATGAAGTCTGCTCTGGTTATTCTTGTACAATCACTGTGTGTTATCCAGCCAGTCCAGTTTATTGTTCAGATGAACACCCAGGTACCTGTAGTTGTCGATGTGGGTGTGTCTTATTCCAGCTCATTTGTTTTGCTGGTGTTGATCTTTAGGTAATTCGGTCCACACCAGTCCACGAAGTGCTTAGATAGTTCCCTATACTTCTTGTCATGACCATCCAGGATGGAGCCAACAACAGCCGAGTCACCTGAGAACTTCTGTAGGTGGCAGGAGGCTGAGTAGTAAGTGAAGTCTGCAGTGTATAGAGGGTAAAAAGGAATGGGGCCAGGACTGTCCCTTGTGGAGCCCCTGAGCTGCAGAGGATTGTGTCAGTCCTTCAGTCTCACATACTGTGTTCCGTTTGTAAGATATTATGATCCACCCGAGCGATCTCCATCTTGTTCATCAGTATAGGGGGCCTGATGGTATTGAATGCACTGAGGGGTCCAACATTATAAACCAACATTATAAAGGTAGCAAAAGATGCTGATAAGAAGTGGTAAACAACAGACAAGCTCCACAAATACAAATGTTGTGTACAATGAGCACAGTCTTAACATGAATTACCTTGTTTCTTGACTCTGTCTAGAAGGGTATGCTAAATAATCACTAAATGGCCGCTTCTTTTAAACATAGTATTGAAACAGAAATGCACAGATTTAAGAACCACAGCAAAGTGATGTGCATGAGTAAACTTATGCAAATGATAACCTCATGTTTAAGATTTACTGCCTACGAAAGGCAGGTTGGGTGAAGGCTTTTTGTGAGTGATATAGAATCCCCTTTGAGGCCTTCCTCCCCCATCCATGTCTCTTTCTGTCTGCCTCTCTCCATATGATTTTGAACTTTCCATTGAGTTGTGCGCTCTGTGCATGCTTTGAACTTCTAGTTGTTCTTTGAAGAAAAGTCATAAAAAGCTCTTTTATTCAAACCAAGCTGCTTTGATGAGGTTGTCACTTTGTACAATGCTCTGAACCTTCCCAGTATGATGGCCTTGTGAATCTAAGGAGCCATGCGAATCAGCTGGTTTTGCCCAAGTCGAGCAGAACTCGGCAAGAAACTTGACACACATGCAACTCATTGCATGCCATGTTGTGACTAAGGAAGTAAAATATTGTACTCAAGTAAAGGTATTATTTCTTTGAAGAATTTTTACTCAAGGACGAGTAAAGTTAAAAATATACTCAAGTAAAAAGTACTTTAAAATGTACTCAGAGTAAATGTTACTTATTTTTTAACAGGGGGTTCTCCTGTTTAAGGCTAACAGGTGTATATACATTTCACAATAGTTAAAATATAATTAAAATATAATATAAAAACATGTTGATAAAACATTTAAGCGTATAGGGATGTCATTTAGTACAGACCATGCCATAAAACATTTTCAAACTGTATAACCCAATGATTCCCAACAGCTGGCTCAAGAACCCTCGAGGATTTTTTCAGGGGATTGCCCAAAGTATTGGAAATATTAAATTTTATGTTGAAATTATGTTATATAATAATATATAATTTAGGTTACTAATAACATAAAAGTACTTCGGAATATGGCATGTATGCTTATTAAATGACCAAACCTCTGTTGTGTACATGCTGTTTACAGTGTTGCCAGGTTGGGCATTTTTAAAGAGTTTTTGGCTGAAAACCACTGTAATCTAGCTAGCGTATTCACTGAAGCAGCTTCCCAGATGGATTTTTTTGTTTTTATTCCGATCAGTTACAGATCTTATTTAAAATATGTTTCTTTTCCTCCCTCAGAAACAAAACATGCTTAAAAGTAGAATTATGGGTTATAAAATTGCAGTAAACAAAAAAATACTCAATTACAGTAACACAAGATTATTTTTTCATTTCACTTCATCTCTGGTTCCTAAAAAATAATTTCTGGTAGTTGAATTAAAAACTAGTTGATTCAAAACCAATTTTAAGAAGCTATTTTGCAGAGAAGCCAAAACCATGATGTAAAAAATGCAAGATAATAAATACCTGGTTTAAACCATGAATTACGCTTTCAGAATAATCTTATATAATGTTTAACAGCAAACTAAAGAGTCAGAGAGTCTTTATTGTCATTTCAGATACAAACAACTACACATTGAAACGAAACAATGTTCCTCCGGGACCACGGTGCAACACATAACAAAAAAGTGCAAAACAATACAATGCACAGTACAACGAATACAAAAAGGTTTATAATAAATACAAAAGATACATTTCTAATCTAAACAAGTAGTTAATAGAGACGAGACTAGAGATGAGTGTTGGTCTGTACATGGTTCTGAGTAAATGATTCTTGATATATATTCTGATATACAGTTAGAAGTGTAGAGATAACACTGAACACTTGCAGCAGAACACTGCAAGCATTCACTAAAGAAGCTTTCTTTTCTATTTTGCCCGTGTTTCCCCTTTTTTAAACCAGAAGTATAGCTCAGAATAAAATAAAAGGCAGTTGAGTCCCAGGCCTGTTGGTCACAAAGGGTCTGTGGACTAGAGTGGAGGCATGGGAACCGGCACTGACAGATTTTTCCAGATAGGTTTTCTGAGCCTAGACGCACAAAGGTGCCTCGTAGGGTTTGGAACAGGGCCAAAAGTGAGGCACTACTGTCCCAGGTGTAGAGTGTCAGAGCGCCATTCAGCCCAGGAAGTGTTCTATGTCGCACTGTCCCTGGGCCCATCAAAGAGGCTGCTGTGTGCTTGCCATCAACCTTGACATGGCCTGGTGTCCAGCGGATGAGCAGTGAATAAAACTAGACCATTGCTTCTTTTCCCAGGACTGTGGATTTCTTAACTGGATCAAAAGGCAAAACCGGGCAAGAAGGTAACCCAACAGGGAACAGGGTTGAGGAAGATTGGTGGAACTTTGAGCTTGAAGCATGATTTATTTCAGAGACAATTCATGTAAAATATATGTTTATGTTAGTTATGAATGCATCTTATTGCACAACAATCTTCTATGAACTATAATAAAGACCGGGGACTACCTGCAAACCTTTTTACCCAGCCGGTATTGCCAGGTGTCACACAGCTGTCTGTCTCCAAAACTGTTCATTGTAAATAAAAGAATGATGCAATCGAAAGGAATTCTATTTAATCAGAATGCCATGTAAGAAGGAACATCCATCAAATAGACTTACATCACTGTGTCAGCACTTGATAGAGCACAAAGTGAATAAATGCACTAAGAACAAAGGGACACTGGGTGACTTTAGTCCACCTCTAAGGGGGGAGAGACAGGGATTAACCATTAAGACTGAATGGGGGAAGGGTGTGCACAGGGGGTGGGGGCATTTAAGAAAGGGCGACTACATGTTGTTTCAGGTGGCCTAACTCACAGGCTTCCAGCTGGCCCCAGGAAGTGGTCCTTGAGGGCGGTATTGGCAGCTCATTAGCCCAGATCAAAGTCCCGCACTTCCTCCTGGGTAAACTTGTTCAGTGCTGCACTCTCCACCTAGGTCCCCTAGCACTAATCTGATTGATATGCAGACAATATGGCCAATTAACAAAACGGGAGCCACAGGATATGCAGCTAGGCCCCCTGGTCAGTCAGGGAGCTTTTACTAATGCACTAATATACTAAATATAAAATCACCAGCGACAAAGAGGATCAAATGGTACATATATCAAGAGGTTCCATCAGCATCATCTATTGAACGTCCTCTTTACACTTTCGCTTCCTTTCTTATCCTCTAATTGACTGACACTCACAGGACTTGTGCTCATTAATCATTAATGGTAGACTAAATAACCATGTCCGGGCACAGACTCTCCTTTATCATTTGAAAAATTGCTGTATCACAGGAAATGGGCTGCGGATAGGGATGTGCAACTCTTCACATCCTTTATTTTTAGCTGTATTCACCTAATAACAATCTCCCGTGATTTCATATTGATCACCCAATTTGCTTATTTTAGAATAGTTACACCAATTACGGTCATTGATACAGCCTGCTAAAGCCTCTACAAACCAAAAGGGCCAATAAAAAATGTAGGCAACTTTCAGGTTTCTATGAAATCCTCTTAAATTTTCTAAATGTAGCACCTGTGCAACCACAAAAAGAATACCCAGTACAGTGATGAAGTACAATAGCATCACTTGACTTGATGTCTTGTGTTTATTTAAAAACCTTGAACCTAGTCATTAAAAGTGCCCTCGTCAAGAACAAATTAAGAAAGTTTCCCAAAATCAATACTTTTCTGTAATTTTATAACAAACCTTAATTGAGATCAGTTGAGTTTCCAGCTTTGTTAAAATATTGAAGAAAATCATACATACATCAAACAATATCAAAGTGTATTGACAAGTTACAAGATAAACTTGGATTTTGTGACGGGTATTGTCTGAGACTTCTATCTATCTAGATTACACAACGTTCACCTCTTCTTGAAAAATAAAGCTTGTGATGCCTGTCTGGCGGGTGAATGATGAGTCCCCTTTGACTGCAAGCCCTTTGTATTTTGGACACTGGGCCACAGAAGTGGGTGTCTCAGAGAGAGGGGGGTGTTATGCAAGGAATATCGGGCGCGTGGAATGCCCAGAATGCTGGCCCTGAATGGAGGGTCCACGCCCCAGCAACAGGTCACGCTTCATTGCTAGTTTGTCCCACGGGTGAGAGTTCAGGGGCACTCCTGTCAGTTTTCTGAGTAAGGGTCAAGGGTCAGCATCTCAGCAAGAGCTCAGCTTTCTCTTTGGTGATATTGCAGGGGGGTCTTCCCTTCTTCTCACATCACCATAGGTTCACATTCTCTGTATGCATCTCTAACTCAAGTTCCTTCCTGTGGGCTTGCCTTGCTCAGGGACAAGATCCTCCTACCTAAGTCAGACACAATGATCAAACTGCTTTTTCAATCAGGCCAACATTTTGGCAGGTAAAATGGCACTTAAACTGAACTGGAGGTAAAAAATACTGTATAAAAGATACGCTAAAACGCATGGCAGCATTTTATGAATCATTCAACCATAGTGTTTAATGAGGAGCAATGTTTTATGAAGTAGTGTAATTGAGGTCTGGGGTCAGGAATTTTTTTTAGCAAAAAGCTAATTTGTGGAACCATGCCGGAATTGTAACCTTCTCCAGGTTAAATTACTTTGTTGTGTTCATTGTTTTAAGACACTTCACTCACAAACCTGAGCAGGATGAAGTGGTTACTAAAACTAACTGATTGCTGATGGTTTTTACTTCAATGTTAATCAGTTTAGTACTGAAACTAAACTAAACTAGTCTTTGAACCTTGATTGGTATTTCCCAAGGTTGGCTTGGTTATTTCTGGTTCAAACAATTGTATTGCTTTAAAAAAGGTATAAAACAATACATACTATGTGGGGAATTTATTTCACATTAAACTAACCCTGTACTCTTACTAGATATAACCAAACTGTAATTTAGTTTGTTCACAAGTTCCCTTATCTGTAAAAGTTAGTGGTACTTACAATTGCAGTTATATATTTATGAACTTCCATGTGTGTAGAAAGATTTATTTAATTCTATTTAATTAAAAACATCACTAAAACATTTGTTCAAGGCCAATACAAATTAAACCTTTAAAAAACTAACAATAGATTGTTCCAGCTGGTCTTCGCAAGCTATAAATCTCTATCCATGTATTCATTTTGCCAATATTTTCCCAGTTTACATAATGAAAGTTTTTCGGCTGAGAGAAATGAGAGGAAACAAGTTTTAGAAAAACGGAACAATGTCAAATGAAGGTTACAAATCAAGCCCGAGCTTGTTAGAGCTTAAATGAACGTGCTGACAGAAGAGCCTAACATGAATCCATTCAACAGTTTGGCCTCCTGGCAGTGTGTATGTGTGAAGAGCCTGCTGATCGGTCATTTCCATACTAAAGTGTGACCTGCTGTGTATTGGAACTGTGAAAGCTCCCTCGTTTCCTATGCGATAATCGTATTTCCAGTTTGCGCTCATTAGCACTGAATGAAAACCATCGCATTCAAAGAAAAGCCAGGACAATAATTTTCACCTTACCAACGTCCGTCTAGACTTTAGACTGAACAAAGCAGACCGGAAATCGTTGCTCGTCTGTATACGTGGCTCCAACGAAAAATATTTTCACTTAGTGTGGTAAAGGAATGTTAAGCAACACATATCCCAATAATAAAGCGGCTGCCTTTTAGATCAACAGTCAGATTCAGTTAGGAACTCGAATATTTGCCATGAGTTATATGTAAGTCGGCTCTTCGAGACGAGTGAACCGACTCGGGCTGATTCGTATCTGTAAGAGCCTTTTCCATTAGGAAGGGAATTAAAATTTACAATCCACGTGCTGATTACAGATATATGTGACTAACAAATAATTTAAACCGCTACAACAGTCTTTGTTTAAGTCCCTATCATGTTACATTTTAAGTACGCACATCCTTTAATGATTTTGTAGAAAATACTGTATTGTAACGAGTACTTCGAGAATCAGTATTTATTATATGCACCTAACTCTGTACAAGAATATTTAGTAATAATATGTAGTATTAAGCATTAAATGGGCAGAGTAGGTGTTGATTTTATTTTAATTTTGCATTCAGGCCAACATTCACAAAGACATGTAAATCTCATAGCATGCCCTTTTATTCCAATATAAACGTAATGAAGGTATGTTTTCACATTGTATGTTTTTAGGGTCTGCTTAAAGAAATAAATAAGGGTTTATACTAAATGAAATTAATCATGTTTCTCCACTTGGGGCCATTTCATTGACAGTTTTGGTTTTGTGCTGACTTTGAATCTCTTTGAGTTGAGTTTTGTTATGCAGATCTGTCTAAGTGTGCCTTCAAAGCTTAGGAAAGTTTTCTATCACAAGTGTTCCACTTCACACTCTGATAAATCCCCATACGCAAATTACTTCATACATGTCTTACATAATCTGGAGAACAATATATTGGTGAGACAAGCAAGTGGGTTGGTTATAGGACTGAGTAACGAGAAGTGTAGTTTTTCTCTATTCAAATCCTTATTCTAGTGTGTAGAATAAAACAACACTGCTCATTTTGGTCAAGCACAAAACTAGTAAAACTAGAAAAACGTTGATGTGGTCAGTTAATATCACAACTGTATACCGACCACAAACGACTCAAGTAGGATTACTTTATGCCATGGGTATTTTATAATGTAAATCAGGGGCTCTACTAACGCCACATCAAAAGTCCCTACATTGAGTTATATATGCACTTACAAAAGTAATAACGGTTGGCTGAGTTTGGGAAGATGAGCCGTTCGGGAGTCGAATAATTTAATTCACTCGATTCAGTAAAAAAAAAGAGTCGGAAAGCATATCACTAGTTGTCATGGTAATTAGGCGTGAATTGAGAGGCTGTCAATTAACCTTTGACAGCTTTAGTCAGGGCGCAAGCTGCGAGTTTATCCGCGGGGGCAGGGAGGACAGGAGGGACGCTCAAAAGGAAACACACTCATTTCCTCCTCGCGGTTTCGTTACAAATCAACAACATCCTGTTCTTTTGTGGATCCCGCATGCCCTCACGCCGCCTTTTCTTTTATTGCTGCTCTACAGCTCCGAGTCTCCTTCATAGCGTGTGTTAAAAGTACAGACAAAACGGATATGGTGAAAAATGAAAACATTTTCTCTAGGCGAGGAGGATATGGTGCATGTTCCACACGAACTCAAATGTAACCTGATTCAAACGGATAATACAGGGGCACAGATACATGACAATGTCAGTGAGGGACCCAGAAAACTCTCTGAAAGGAAATATAGCACTGATTCATATGTATCATGTAACTTATTCCAGTACTTTTGTAAACAGACAAGATCATTTGAATAACGGGCTAAAGGAGTCATGTCAGAAAAACACCAAAAAAAAAAAAAGAAAATTCTTCAATCAGGTTGCTGCTGGTGTTCCCCCTTACGCTGAAAAGGGGTATGAGGTGTTTGTCGTTAAGCCTTAAAGACATTTTAGAATATATGCACGAGAAAAGGAAACGTAACAGGGCAATGTTGAGTTACAGTTAAAAAGTTTTCCTTTTTATAGTCAAAACATGTCTAGTGTTATGAGTGTTTTTATATCTTCATAAATCAAAAATAGTTATGTAAATCATCAAATCATTGAAGCTCAACATATGATTTATTTAAAAGTAACCCAATGTTGAAATTATTAAGCCAACTAGAATGTCATTACGTTTAACCCATTTTGCTTAATAATATGACTTACTTGGTATTCCAGGTACAGTAATTCAGTAACAATGTTAAGAATTTCAAAATACTTACATGAGAGGTGTTTAAGGTGACCAATACATGTTTATACTAACAATCATTCATTCATTGTTTGTTTTGTCACTGTTTTGTCTTGGTCTGATTCACTGGACCAAAGGCACACAGGCTTTATCTTTTAAAAACGTATACGCACAGATATTAATTAACAAATGGCAGCAGTTCTGGGACATTCCTGATATGTTCATTACTGATGGAACATGGACAGATCATGGAACATGGACAGATCATCAAACGATATGTTTTAACACCACTTTATGATGAGACACAATAGATTGTGGGGACAGGCTGTTAGGTCTTCAGAAATGTATCATTTTCTATTTTTGTATCCAGAATACTGTTTGCAACATACCAGCCCGGGTGACAAGTGGTTCTGGTTTTGTCTTAGTGAGCTCACATTACATATAGTGTCGCATTACTCCTACTTTGCGGACAAATGACAAATGAGTCATAGACAACTGGAATAGCCCGAATCACATGTTTATCCTTAGAAACGTATTTAATATTCATAGCACGTAGGCTTGTGTGTTTTTTCCACAGTCGTGCTGGCTTTGAACACTGTAAAATGTAGGGGAAAGGCAAAAATGGCAACGTGCCTTGTCAGTAAAGATGGCTTTCATTTAAACAGCTGAAGCCCGGTCAGACACAATACCTGAAGAACAAACAGGGAACATAAAGGAAAGTAGCAGCATGAAGCACATATTCGTGTAATCCGGTCTGACATTGCCCTTGGTGACGAATAGCCTCCCCCCCTGCGCCATCTCTTCCATTCATGAAACTTGAAAATGGCGCATGCGCGTTGTTCCCCGGAGCTCTCCCATTCATAAAAGTGTAACCCCCACGCATTTGCGTCCGGGAGTCGTAATGCCCTCCCATTCACAAAAAAAACGCTCTCTCAAAAGCATCTGCGCAGTACGGCTCCTAACCCTCCCATTCATAAAAAGCCATTCCCCCCCTTCTGGAGTTGCAACATCGTGTCAGATAGTCCGTGTCCCCGCTCTCTGCAGCACACAGCGCTCATGCTGCTCTGGATTTTTAACTTGGCCTTTTTTTGTACCAGGAACTACTCTTTTCGCTCATTTGCCATCATATTGGAATATAAACTCGACTGAACTGAAAGAGAAAATGAGCCGTTTCTCTAAACAAGTAAGTACAGTTTTTGTGCGTCATCAGTTGGAAACCAGTGTTCTGCTACGTTAACTGTGCTTGGTATTGTAGAGGATACAAAATTAATTTTAAACCTTGATCCACCCCCCCTAAATGCTGCTAGTGTCGCACTTCGGCAAAACTACGTCTCCGTACTTCTGTTAACTGGTTAACAATGTGGCTCAGTAGTGTAAGATTTAAACCAGGAATACATACATATGTATATCGGTAAAAAAAAAAATGAATAGTTCAAAGACATCCGGTAGTCAGATGTGGTTTGTACTGGTTAAAATAAGGTCACACATTACTCCGAGTATGATATGAAGTACGTATCTTAACAAACATTTTTTTCTATTATTTATTTATTATTTTAAATGAGTAGATACAAAAAGCGTTTATCGGTGGGCGAAATGCAACCCTACGCTGTGAGGACGCGGCGCTAACGCAACGGTCGTGTAGCCTAGATCTCTCTATTAGTCTTTTAATTTGCCTTTTTGAGATCTTACAAAGCATTAAGCATTAAACATTAGCGTGTAAGTAACTATTCGTTACGTTCGGAAACGTGTAGAATTGATCGAATGTGCGGAATACTGGGACCTGCGATAACGTGACGTTTACGTGACGGCTTTTCTCATTGAGCAAAACCCCTGTAAGGTTTGTGAATGATTTACGCACATCCCACTGTGTCTGATACGGCTCGCCTTTCTCACATTATTAATGTAAATTGCATTTTAAATTCGACACG
Source organism: Microcambeva bendego (assembly GCA_034509265.1). Classification (NCBI taxonomy): domain Eukaryota; kingdom Metazoa; phylum Chordata; class Actinopteri; order Siluriformes; family Trichomycteridae; genus Microcambeva; species Microcambeva bendego. The sequence goes on from JAYDZG010000014.1 coordinate 8,721,096, forward strand.
ACAGTGTTATTTGTACGTATTAAGGAAAGGCTATTCCGGATCATTACGAATGTAGTATTCAGAACAATTGAAAACAATCATTTAATGTAATCGGTTCACTACGAGTGAATACTTGGCGCGATTCATTTTATTA
>JAYDZG010000014.1:8828722-8841551 GCA_034509265.1 Microcambeva bendego
CGTTGAAGAGCTGGGATAGGCTCCAGCACCCCTCCCCGACCCTAATTAGGATAAGGGATTAAAGAAAATGAACTGAATGATGAACCCATACATGGTAAGTTCGAAAAGAGCTGAAAAATAAGCACTAAGTGCCTGTAAAAATGAAAGCAGGCTGAGATACTAAGGATGACTTGTTTCAGTCACATTTTGGAGGCATGAGTGAGGCAAATCGAGAGAACGTTGAGAGTGGAGAGGTGAATTAGTCAATGTCCATTTCGGGAAGCTTGGCGTCTGTGGATTCCGGTGCCGCTTGGTCTTTGTTGGGGGTGTCGGGCTGAGCTTCTGAGGCTTCCTGTCCGTTAACCGGGCCGTTCTGTTCGGGGGTTTTTTCCTCCTTTGGCGGCTCGACTTTGGGCTTGGGTTTGGAAACAACAGGGTCGCAGGCAGAACACAGCTCCTGAAAAAAGGGTCAAATATTTAGAAACAAACACAAAGCAAATGCCATCATAACAGCAAGAAACATTGAGACCTAAAAACTTTTCCCATCTAACTGTATTAGGAACGAACACGCTGTTAACGTCTCGTCTGTGTACAATAATACAACTTTTCCACTGACGTGGTTCTGGTTCCGGTTCGATGACGTCATTTTGAACCTGTTCAGAATGTTTCCACTAGTCCTGGATGGTATGACTAAAGTTCTATTGGTTGCACTGCATTTTATGTCATTTCCATGCATTATATGTTAACTGGGGGGGGGGGGTAACTAACCCCTCTTTGGTTTTATTTGTTGCACTATCAGGGCACTAACAATTTTGCAATGCTGCACCAAACTTAGGTGCACCCAAATTTAACGCCTGGGCTAAACACAAAAAGGTCTTGAGTGTTGCTGAGTGGTACAAAGTTCTGTTCTCTGATGAAAGTAAATTTTGCATTTCCTTTGGAAATCAAGGTCTCAGACTGCTCAGCGCCCCTTAGTGTTCACTAGTGTGTATGTGTGTTTCACCGCACAGTTTGGGTTAAAATATGGAGGTAAATAAGAGACTGCCGCTGTTAAGTCTTTTTACCCAAAATGTGGGTTAACTTCTAGTTTTTAAAAGATGTGTCTTAATCAATCACTCACTCATACTTTTAATTGCTTATTTAATCAAAGTTGTGCTTTTAGGTGTGTTGGAGCACATCTAAGCTTTTCAGTAAATACAAAGCACACCGAAACATCCCGAAAGGTGCACCTGTCACAGAGCAGACACACCTCCTATGAGACAATTCAGAATCTCTGATTAACCTGACTGAGCGTTTTGGACTACAGGAAGAAAACCCATACACAGAGAGAATCAGAAGATCTATCCCAAGACCTTTTATCTTTTTACCTACATTTTAATCCACGGCTTTTCATTTGTATTTATTTCATTAGGATTTTACTGTCTCGTTTTACACACTTTACTTAAATTCATGCTCCAAAAGGAAGCCCAGACAGACACAGGGAGAACATGCGAACTCCACACAGGAAGGGCGCAGAACGTCGCACTTGCGTGCATCGGCGTGATTGGCAGCACAAACCTTTGCTTTGGCTTGAATCTCATGAGTTTTGACTACAGGCTGTGCTGTAAGACTCTGCTTGCTCTGTTCATTCATCTTGTTGTTCAACCAGGTCATGGCGTCGTTCACCTGCTTCTCAACCTTCAGGACCTCCAACTCGTCCAAGTGGTCATACTGTTCATCCTAACAATCGTGACATATTATTAATAAAGCCGCAGAGTTGTCAACAAAGACGATGTTTTAAAAAAAAGCTACATCATAGAAAGACGTACCTTTGCTTTATAAGCTTCTAAAATCTTCATATACTTTTGGATTTGTTTTCCAAGCTTTTCAAATGCTTTTGGTCGCTCTTCTGCTTCCATCGCTCTCTCCTGAATGGGTTGTCCCAGTTTCTACAAGTATAAAATACAATGTTTGCTCTCCGTGTTTAACTATTCATCCAATGTGTGCATGCAAAGACACGATTCCGTTCTTACTTTCAGCTCCGCCAGCTTATCGATGTACACTTGCTTCTGTTGGTCCTCGCCTTCTTCATACAACCAGTTTTCTGTGTCTTCAAGTTTTAGACTAAATGTGTCTCTGTCCTGAAAATTCCCAACAGCACAGGTTGTAGTGTGAGGACTGTGAGAACTAAAGAAAACTGTTCTTTTTAAATTATTTAAATGACTGACAAATGAGCATTTGTCCTGCTAAAATGCAAACACAGTTGTACTAAATATAATAATAATGAAAACAATCTAAATACAGTGGACCCTTGATTTATTAACAGCTTAACATACGAACATTTCAGGCTACAAACCAAAATTTGTACTGCATCATTATTGTAAATTTATTGTTATTGTAAGTCCAGATCATTATTCATTATTGTAAGTCGCTTTGGATAAAAGCGTCTGCTAAATACTGTGTAATGTAATGTAATCATCATATTGGTTTAAATGGCATGATGTTTACCGTTAGCTTAGTCAGCAAACAAATGACCTGGTTTATACAACAAGGTCCTATTTACTTAGGTGGCTGACTATGTAGGCAGTAAGACATTTTAACAATCTTAATACGACCCGAAAGAAGGTGCACAAAAAGCATCATGGTGAGAGAAAGAAATCTATTATGATAACACACGTAGTTTACAAAAGTGTTCTCAAGTACTGTTCAGTAGTAAAGCGTTGTGTTGTTTATTCCAGTAATGTCTATTGTATAATTTAAGATTCAAGGGGAAATCTTGTATTTATAGCAAAAAAAAAAGAGTATTTAAGACATTAGAAAAGTTAGATAATGGGAGTTGGGGAGGTCTGGCATGGATCAATTCTATTTACATGATTTATTATGGGGGAAAATAGATTTGACAAATGAACATTTTGGATTAAGAATAGTACTTTTGAGTCAAGGGTCAACTCTATAGAATATATATTTCCATATAAAGATTTTAGAAAATTGTCATGTGTTTAAAACCTACGCACACTTGGGGTGAACATGCAAACTCCGCACAGGAAGGACCCGGACCTCTCCACATGGGGATCGAACCTTAATCTATGTTACTTACTGGTTTATCTGAGCCATTATATTTTTAGCACTTTTCAAGTCACTGCTAATTTGCAGTCAGATTATTGAAGCGATTCAATCCATTTTTTCACTTCAATCGTTAATGGTATACGTTCATAAGGTTTGTATGTACGTAGACGTGAGCGGACTTACTTCCTCGCTGACAAATTTCTCCAGCACTCCATGGAGTTTGTCTCTCATCTCATACACGTATTCCTCAACACCGTTCTTCGCATCATTTCTCTCTTTCTCCAGTTTGTCTTGCATGATCATCTTGCCCTGAAGACATAAAGAATAATGACGAACCTGAATGACAAACTAGACCCTTTCATGTTTCGGTGGGAGCATGATCTAGTTGTTCAATGTGATGAGTTTGTGGAGGAGTCTTCAGACAGGTGATTACTGATCCATACTCTAAATGCTTAGTTCATCGACAGACCTGGCAAATCTGCCAAACCATAATACCAACAAATACTTCTGGTGTAGTGTGTGACCCTTTGTCGCTGATCGACCATGTAGTGTAAACAGTACAGTGATCGGACAGCTCTGCAAATCATGCAGTAGGGTGTGAAGTCCCCAAGTGTTCGTTAGAAATGAACCGAAACGACCATTTTACACTTCAGTATCAGCTAAACAATGACTGTGTAGATTATTCGTTAATTAGTTCATCAGTACCATCACTAGCGACAATAATTCTCTTGTCATTTTAAAGGCTTTACCTCATTTTCCACAAACAGGTTGAGCATGTCATTAGCAAGCTGCCAGTGCAGGCTGTTTTCTATCGGCAGGTCCACTGTCTTCACTTTGGCTTTCTTGGCTTGTGGCGGTTGGTCATTTTTCTTTTCAGATTTGTTCTCCTCGCCGGTGGTCTGAAATGAAAACATTCTTTAACCAAAGGTTTTTAAATAATTATTAAATAAACGTGTACGCGAACACCTCCTTGTGGAGGCTTTATATTATACAGCCCAGAGAGTAAAATGCATTGTTTTTTTAGCATGGGTGGCATAAAGAAATCAAAAACACAATCTAACAAACTGCAAATGATTTACCTCCATGTCCTCTGTGTCAGATTTCTTATCTATGTTTTCTTTCGCTGCTTCACCCTGGCCCTTCTGTTCTTCATGGTCCACTTGCATCTTATTCTTTAATTTACACAAGAACATTTTTTTTTCATTATGGTATAGTTGTTGTTTTTTTTATTATTTAACTGGGGCCTAAAATATCAAGCACAATTCTGTGCTGTGTAGGCTTGGCCACACTTTTAATGTATTAATTTGGATTTTCATTCTTTCTAAATGTTTTAGACCTGAATATTTAAAGACTTGTGTATTTTCTCATCATTTCGAGTGTGTGCGTGTGACAGTTTTAGTTTCTTGTAGTTCCACAGAACATAGTTATATTTTTATATGACAATAAATACGTTCATTCATTTATATATGTTTTATGTACTGTATTTTCCGCACTATAAGGCGCACCTAAAAGCCTTAATTGTATTTAAAATTCGTCTGTGTGCCTTATGTGTGCAAAATCTGTAAAAATGTAGTTGTGCAACTTCGGTAAGCACTTTGCTTGATTGACTTTCAGACCATTTTTCGCTGACACAGGGACGTAATACGTACACTACGTAAGCTGGCAGTGATAAACTAATCAGAGAACATTACGTAATACGTACAGTATGTACGTTTACCTTCTCCACTCCTCCGGTAGGTATACTACCGGTATGCTGCAAAACAACATTTGTTTGTCTAAGGACCCCCGAAAATGGCACCAGTGAAGAGACATCATTTACGTGGTTGTAATTGGGAATAGAGCAGCTGCGAAATAATTCAACATAAATGAATCTGAGGTTCGGAAGTGGAGGAAGCAAGAGAACTGCGCAAAGTTAAGACCAAGCGGAGTTTGTGGGAGAAGATTGTGTGTTGTGTCACCTCATTTTGTAGGCCGCATGTTTTAGCATGCGCCTTATAATCCGTTGCGCCTTATGTATGGGTTAAGTACAGAAATAGATCACGTAATTGAGACTGCGCCTTATAATCAGGAGCAGCTTATAGTGCGGAAAATATGGTAGGTTAAAACTGTTCTTGTGTTGACTTGAGTAAGAGTTTCAATTCAGGGGTCACATACAGCCTGATTTGATCTCCAGTGTGCCGGACCAGTAATATAACAGTGACAGCTCAAATATTTTTTTTAGTACAAAGAAGTTCAAGTTCATTCTGAAAATGTTCACATTTCATGAACCATCTTTCTACCGAACACATTATGAACAATATTAACAATAAAAACTATATTAATATTAAATATTAAAATCTTAAACTTTAAGATTATGCCTCGGTCCATAATATACACAGATATGTATAACAACTAACAGAACACAGTGGATCTTCAAAACATGTACTCACAGGTATTTGGAATGAAACAATATGGTATTTTACTCAATAATTAATAAAACAACTCCACTTTTTTTTGTAAAAGACAGTATTTGAGTATTAAGGTGCCACAGACTGTAATTTTGACAGGAAAATTTTTTTGTCAGTTGACAAATAATGAATAGCAGTTATGTCTATTGAAAATTGCATTTGTTTTTTTTTTCTCTAATTTTTATTCTTGCCAGTAATCCCCCAGACCAGATTGGACCCTCTGGTGGGCCGGTTTTGGCCCATGGGCCACAAGTTTGACACCCTTTTTCTATTAGGGTGGCAGATCGTAAATGTTCATGAGTTTTATTTATGAGTTTAGTTTGCCATTCTCATTAATGTAGATATTTACTAGCAGTTTTAAATCTGCCGGAGGGTGTAGTTAAGGCAAGGGCGGTACCTCTTCCTCTTTGGTCGCCGAGTCCGTCTCCATGGGCTCCTCTCCCTCGGCGGGCTTAAGCACCTCCACCAGTGAGGCACTGGACACGCTGAATACGCCGTGTATATTCACACGAACCTTCACTTTCACCTTGGAGCTCTCACCAGATGCCTGTGGAGCCACCTTCTGGACCATAAACTGGCCTGAACATCGAGAAGAGAATGATTACACAGATTGATCCTGGCCAGTTTTACATGATTTGATCATGAGCAAGTCAGAAGTAATAAACTATAAATACTTTCTTTATCGAGTTGAGCTAGTTAGGTTTTACTGGGGCTTCGAGCAAGACTAAAAAAACTGAAAATATGTTTATTAACATGGTGAACGGCCATTTAAATATATTCAAGGTAGGTGGGTGAACATTTTATCCTCAAAATTGATTAGTTAGAAACAGAACTGATGGGCGTGACGATGGATAACCATCCACGGTTCAGATCGTTGTTTGGCCAAGCAGCTGAAAAAAAGCACTATTGGCTGTGTTTGAAGCATGGAACGTCAAACACCGCCATTATTGCTGCTGCAGTTTAGGTCTTTATGGGTGGATCATGGATCCTTTCAGTGCTACCCCTACTCTGGCGGATGAAAAGAAGTGGTGGGCTGCTAAGCACTCGGAAACAGAAATAGAAGTAAAGTCACTGCTTAAATGCTGTACCAATTGTGGGGTCTGGATAAGGCAGTTCCTTCGGATCGCTGTAGTAGGCTTCCAGGGAGAAGGGCTCCTTGCGGTAGAACGTCAGAACCTTGGAGAAAGGAGCAGGGTGGTTTTTGTTGAACACTTCACAATCACTGCAGGGAGAGAAAATAAAACAATTAAATTCGACTTATGTGGTACAGCACAGGAATACCTGGGAGGTGTGCCAATCCCTCTCGAACTTTAAAACACCAAACCTAGAAACAGTTGATGTCGGTGTAGATGCTTAGCATAACGGACCACTGTATCACCTTGTAAATTATAAAGGATATGAATTTAGTAAATAATAGCTGCTTAGCTGGTACAGCGGTAAAGCACCAGAGCTGGGATCTTGAATGCATTGTGTCACGATTGGCCAGTTGTTCAAATAGGGGTGGGGCTAAGCCGGATAGAGTCTCTCTCTCTCTTTCAACACTGACTCAATTACGGTCCCTGCTGGCTGATTGGTGATTTTATTTATTGTAACTTTAACATCATGTTTTGCGCTTTGGTGATTTCCATGACAAATGGTTATTCATTACAAGGGCTGTAATGCTGCACCACAAATCGATTCAGGAATCAATTCACTTGATTCACCATTCAATCGATTCCAAAAAAAAATTGATATTCACTTTAAACAGCAGAGGACGCTGTCACTATTCACCAAAGTTGCCAAAATAAATTAGATTAATTATTTAATACAGTATTTTATTTTTAAAAGAAATTATCATAATTTGGCTTCAATTTTATTTTGTTTAAAAAAAGGGGGGAGTTAGGGAAGTCCCATAGAGCTCATCAAGACCCTTTATATAAAGTATAGGCACCCAACCTATAGGACGTTATAAGACGCATCCACAGAGATGATGTGTGGTGGTTCAATGCTGTTCAAGGGAACCAAAGGCTAGTAGAGAAATTTTGTTGTGTATAATTAAGTAAAGTTGAGTAAATTATATGCTAAGAGTTAAACAGACCTCACGCCTTCCTCCACGGCTGAACTCCATTTAAGAGAGATGGGATACGGAACCACATCTGTGATGGAAAATTCCCGCACTTTAAAGGCAGGTGACAGGATTGCACACTGAAGAAAAAAAAGAAACATATCACAGTGAGTTTAGGCCCCAGAGAACAATGTGAGCTGCTTATTAACAGCACACAGAGGTCCAGGACAATTTAACTAAACTTTAACACAGATCATGCATAACGTATACCAGAAATGTATACGTCGCTACCAATACCACTACAATTCCAGTTCTGGATACCATAAAGAAGAAAAAGAAATGAAAATGTATGTATGTAAACATAACTGTTTTAATTAAAGTCTTTTTCCAACAAAAAATAAGTAAAAAAAACCTTTATTTTGGTACAACAGTTATATTTACTACTATTGGGCTACCTGGACAATATTTTATGTCATCCTGTACTCACCCCTGAGAACAAGGCTGTTCCAAATCCTAGATACCAAGTCAAATATAAACGCTACATTAAGCAGAGAAGTACATGAAAAAGTTTAACGTGTATAAATGTGTACGAGTGTCGTTTAAGTGTTAACCGTCCCGGTTGCTAACACTGGTCCAATTGATTTAAATGGTACGATGCTAATGAAACGTGATTTAGTCGTTACCTAGATAGGCCGTTTATATAACCTGATTTATAAAGCGATGACTCAACAGAATGATCACTAGTTAAATAGGAAGGGAGCGATACAGCTCTCTAGGATTCCTCCTGTTGGTGTTGTTTTAGCTTTCTCGGCTTATTAGCACTGACAACATTAGCGTGTGGTCTGAGAGATCATGAAACGAGAACCGTTTGGTATCGACTTGGTACTGAAGTGTCGGTTCTTGCGACATCGATAGTTAAGACTCTTCTAATATTGTGTAGTTCCTCCTTTTGCTGCCCCATAGACAGCAAACTGTGCTGCACTGTTTATTCTGACACCGTTCTATCAGAACCAGCAATAATTTCAGCATTATTATTATTATAATTTCATCATCTGTTAGATCGGACAACATGGGCAAGCTTTCGCTGCCGAAGTGCATCAATGAGCGTTGGCCGCCCATGACCCTGTTGCTGGTTTACCACTGTTCCTTGGGCTCCTTTTAATAGAAACTAAGCTTTGCAGGAACACCCCACAAGAGGTGCTGTTTTGTACAGGCTCTGACCAGACATGCTGAACTTCTTACCTCAGGAGTCGTGTCAATAAACACACATACAAACATGAGAGTTTATTCTCTATAAAAGGCTGGTTAGCCTGGAATGACTCGAGTCACAGACCTGTAGGGCACAGCCTCTGGCTACGGCCTCATCCGCGTTAAGCGTGGTGCTCATGTCCTTGCCAAAGAATTTGCTGACTCGCTCTTTGATGGCAGGGATCCTAGATGCCCCGCCTATAATCTCGACGGCGTAGATGTCCTCTTTTTTTAGCTCTGTGGAAGGCAGACTGACATTTAGAAAATAATCAGCCGGCCACACGAGATTAAACATGAGCCAGGGGGTTTTACTCACTGGCTTGTTCAAGAACGCTGCGCAGGGGAGCCTCCACTTTGGCCAGCAGCGCCGCACACATCTCCTCGAATTCGCCCCTGGAACAAGAGAGTCAGCGAGCCGCATTTAGCAACGACGGTCATCCTAAAAGCATCCGCTTACATCACGGCGAGCGAGAACGAATACAAACATGTTCCCCGCCGGGCCCCGTCCAAGCCCTGTTTAGCCCACATGAGTTGCTAAACTGAAGGTTGCTTGGAAACAGACCTGTTGAGTTTGCCAGTAACGTCGATGTCGTTCATGAAGCATTCGATGTTGAGTGGCAGGTCGGACGAGTTGGCGCTCATGAGCTTTTTCAGCTTCTCACACTCCTGGTAGAGGCGCACGAGGGCCCGCGGCTTGGAACGAACATCCAGCTTGTATTTTTTGGCGAATTCGTTGCAGAAGTGCTGAACCAGTATCTCGTCGAAATCCTTGCCACCCAGCTCCGAGTCGAACGCTGAAGCCAAGACCTGGATAATCCAAGATGAACATTTTTAACACTTGGAAATACAGGGAACCCCCAGAAATTCAGGGTTTGTGGACTCGGGCTTCCACAGATTTTTCCCTTGGAATGTAACTAATAAAAGTTCGCAGAAACTACTAATATGCTAATATATATAATTTTAATGCTAAATTATTAAGAACACTATACTAATTTTAACATAAATATTAGTGCAGAATCCATTAACATACAGTTCCAATGGCTCACAACACTACACACCACTATTTCAGGTGTCCCTAGAAAATGAGCTTGCGAGTAAATGAAGTGCTAGGGTTTCTGAGCCTCCTTCAGTAACTCCTGGTAATACATTTTATTAATTTATTGATTTACTATTGCCAAATTGGACAGATTTATTTGGACATTTGTGAGTGAACAAATTTTGGTTGTGTCTCTGATCATAAAAATGCATTTGAACTGGTAAATTAAAGAAATTTAACTTAGGTAGCTCACTATGTAGGTAGTAAGGCATCTTGCTAGGGTTTAGGTTCACACCCCAGAGGAAAATATATATATATATATATATAGAGAGAGAGAGAGAGAGAGAGAGAGAGAGAGAGAGAGAGAGAGAGAGAGAGAGTTTGGGAGGTCCGGCACAGATTAATTCAACTTGCATTATTTTATTTGTGAAACATAACTTTACCATATGAACATCCTGACTTCAGAACTGTCCTTTGGAATCAATTAATTAAATAATGATTTAAATGAATATTATGTACGGCTGCAGCGATTATTTTTTTAATTGAATATTCTGTCCATTATTCCAGTGATTACTCGTGTAATCGGATAATACTATAGCTTTAATAAAGAGCAAAAATAAATACAAATGAGATAAAATAAGATTTTGCACATTTGTATTCCTTGCATATAGCAGTTGGCAAAAGAGAATTTATAAATGGCAAAAGGAAATACATAAAAATAAATCCAATTCAAATGACTTGTGTAATGTACACAGATGACATAAAACAGGCAATAGTAATAATAATAAGCACCCAAACATCAACTTTAGTTTGTGCAACTTTCAGAACTTAAAGTTTCATAAACAGTTCATTCACAGCATAAAGCTTTAATGTTTTGTAGGAGACAAAGTTTAATCAGGATTGTCTCTGTCAGATGAGGTGAATCTGGTGGTGTGTGTGTATATATAAGAGTTTGTTTCAAAAAGTCTGTGTTAACAACACAATGAGTTTGCACTTTTTAGTAGTTTTAAATCATCTTAAGCTTTGTTTAGTTTTGTCTTTCGCGTCTCCTCTGTTATTATCGCTTTTCATTTTACGGCCCATGCTATGAGATTTCAGTTTCACCCTGTTTCGGTGAGCGATCGCTTCATGGCACCTGATGACAGCGTGGACGTGTAGTGCAAAACAGCGTTAAAAACAGTGTGAAGATTATATAGTTGTATTTGGAGTTTGGATTTTTTTGTAATCGATTAACTTGAGTAATCACTTCAGCCCTAATATTATGCGACTAAAAATGCAGATGTCTGAGAAGTGAGCCTCCATTGTACGGCCTGACACACAGATAAAAGGTCTTCTGCAGAATTGATGTAGCTGGTGTCAACTTACCTTCAACTTTCCTTTGTTAAAAGCACAAGCAGAAACCTGGTAACAGGAATGGCCCACATCCACAAACACCACCGTCCTGGGTTTCTCCTCGGGGGCTGGCAGGTCCTGCTTGTAAATGCCATATGCCAGGGAAACTAAAATAACAGATAATTAGGCACCATAAATATCAGCTTAATACTATGCTATAGTGGTTGCCCCCGAACACATTACAGGGTTTTAAAAATATCAGCAGGCACCAAAGAGATACATGAAATGCCCTTTGTACACAGATAAACACACTATTGAGGGGATGGGGGCGCTATTCACCTGTTAGCTACAGCCAGTGCTTTCCCAGAAATTACTGGGCACAATGAAATGACACACGGCTGATAGAACACCAATCCATAGCAGTGCCCTGGCTAATAGGTAAACGTACGATTGTTATCTAAGTTTTATATTAAACACAGTCGTGGACAATTTTGTCTCTACAATTAACCTGGCTGCATGTTTTTGGACTATGGGAGGAGTAAACGAACACAGACACAAGGAGAACTTGCAAACTCCACCCAGAAAGGACCCGGACCATCCCACCTGTGGATCGAACGCAGGACCTTCTTGCTGTGAGGTGACAGTGCTACCTACAAAGCCAATGTGCCGCCTTAGTTCAATTAATGAAAGCAAAATCTGGCTCTGTCGCTTCTGATTATGTTGTATTTGTCCAATTTAAAATGAACTCTGAGCCCAGCAACAAGCTGTAAAATACATTTACTAATTAGGATTTTAGCTTCATGTTTTACACACTGTTTATATTCAGGACTTGGGCCATCAGATGGAAGATTGGTTCAAATCCAGGCTCTGTTATGCATCACTGTCAGGTTCTTGAACTCAGGGACTCTGTACAGTGATCAAAAGGGCTGCGATATGCAGACCCCGAATTCCTCGGTGAGGCACCACCCCAATCAATAAAATGTGGGCATCCATAAGAAACCTTGTGGAAAACTGTTACAGCCACAAAAGGGGGCTAAGATTAAACATCTATGGGGCTGGATTGGGCTGTCTAAAAAATAAGGCTGAGTGTGCATAACCCGAGGATTTTGTTTAGTCGGAATATGCTGAATATGTTGAAGGTTACCTGCAGTGGTCTCGTTCATGAGTCGCAAGCAGTTAAGACCTGCAATCTGTGCTGCATCCATGACCGACCTTCTCTCTGCATCAGTGTAGAAGCACGGAACCTGAGAAATAAGATAATCATCGGTATATCTTATGTACTATACTTTAGTCATATACTCCGAAACTTCAGTGCGCTTATCTTTAGGGATGTAATGATACACTCTACCAATGATGCGATACAATTCACGATTCTGGGTTCGCGGTATGATTTCCCCCTTTCCTTTTAAAAATGGTTTGTTATGACCAGTTCATGGTTCATTTACCAGTTCAAATGCGTTAAGTTCCTTTTAACTTTCTTGTTATAAATGAATAAATAAATAAGGAATCTCCGAATCAAATGGATCACCAAAATGAATCGATTTGTTTTGGTTGCTTTTGAATCATTACATCCCTTCTGGTCACTTCTACTAAAATTTACTCACAGAGATGACACAGTCAGCTACTGGTTTTTTTAGGGCTGACTCGGCCGTCTCTTTCAGTTTGGTGAGCAGCATGGCAGTCACCTGCTCAATACTG
>JAYDZG010000014.1:8853193-8863846 GCA_034509265.1 Microcambeva bendego
CCGAGGTGTTCTCTGATTGGCCGGCTCACGCTTTGAACAGTGACTTCATAAGGAGGAGCCACCTGAGCATAAAATAACATGTCCTTATATGGAACAAACCAGCCGGCACCATTTCACCACAGGGGAAGACTTCTTCTTCAGTCAGGCTTTAATCTTTAAATATTTAACTATTTTAATAGTTAAAGTGACTGTTGAATCCTCCTTTTTACATGCTACTGCTCCTTATTGACATGTTAAATCTGTCTTCAGTAAGAAATAGTTTGTGGATACGTATTTTCACAGGAATGTTTAAATAATTCATCTTGAAGAGACGAAACAACCTTTAAAAGACAATAAAGCTAGAAATACAATGCTCATCCCTTGCTAAAATGTCTTAGAAAAACTGAGAAATGACAGGAGTGTGCAGAGCATGTGTCCATAATTAAGTTTCCTTCTGAGAAAAACCCTGCTTTCTCCAGGGTAGTATTTTCCTCCCCCTCCCTGTCCAAGAGAATAGTATTTCCCGCAGACGGCCTGCAGCCTCCCCTCCCTTAGTCTGATTTATCTCAACTGCTAGGAAATACACCAGTGTGTAATCTGCTGCTCAAAAAAAGTCAGTTAAAACCAGCTAAGAAGAGTCACCCGGACACCTGGACTATTTTTCACCTCGCCTTCCAATGGTTCATTGGTTGAGGCCATGGCCTCTCGGTCAGGGTAAGCAAGAGCTGGTTAAGTTTCAGCCATGTTTCTGCTTAGTAACTTGTGTAGTGTATTTGACAGTCTGTGGACTAACAACATTATGTATAACGTTTAATATAATGTTAGATATAACGTTATACATTTTATCAAGTTAAACGGTAAAAATCCCTTCATAGTTCTGCTCTGTAATTGTGAGTGGAATTATCTAGAGATGGGAGTACCTGAGTCATAGGCAGTCATCTGGTGTCAGGTTCTTGCACATCGAGTCTGAAGACTTAACTTGGCTGGATAGAATGATTAATTCAATTCGTGATTAACAGTTTGTGCGCTCGTTATTCTCGTCACTGTCGTTGCAGTGACCGAAATCTTTCATTCGTCTAACATGTCATCTTTAAAAGACAATGTGCCTTAATTATCCTCCCATTATTGGAACTCAATACCCATTGTATGTACAGTCGGTCCATACAGATCAATTCTATAGCCTAGCGGTTGTGGTACTGGACTAGAAATCAAAAGGCGGCTGGTTCTAGCACCACCACTGCCAATGTTCTCTCATTCCCCATTTTTTATTCAAAAGAAACCCCCTAGAACCCAGTCTGAACTGATAATGGTTAGGCAGTGGACTGTTCTTAGCACTGTAATAATACAAACGTTTTGATTACATGGTAGGTTTTTTTTATATGTGTATGAATGTACCTGGTGCCACAGTGTTGTTAGTTTTTCTTTTTTACACTCCAGTATTAAACCTGGGAGTAGTACACTGCTCCAACCAAAATTGTAAACCCCTCAGCATTCTGTGGTCAGTACCTAGCGGTTAAGGTACTGGACAAGTAATCCGAAGGTCGCCAGTTCAAACCTCACTACTGATGGGTTGCTCCCATTGGGCCCATGAGCAAGGCCCTTAACACTAAGGGACTTACAGTAAGTCACTTTGAATAAAGGCTTCTGCTAAAATGTAAACTAGAGAACATGCCCTGAGAGTACAGTCATGTGACTAAATGATTGTTGTCGTGATCATGGCATGCACGAACATGTTATTTAAGAGTAGCCCTTGAACTTTGGACCAATAATGGCTCAAGGAAGGATGACATTGTATGTAATGTGTGCTGTTAAATGAGTCGCATGAATGTTACAGATCGATTCAAGTTGTCGTTTAAATAAAAGGGGACTGCGTTACTTTTTTTTACTTTTTACGTTACTTTAAGAAGGAATTTGAATACTACCTGCTCTTGAGGGTAATTGGGATTGATTTACAGCTACATAGTGGGGCACATAGGGAGCTACTAACAGCCGGAAACACATTCCGTGTGAGTGCAAACACACCTGGCGAATAAAACTCATTCTGATACGGATTTATGACTTGTTGCCCTACGTGTATATACGGACTGGCATGTTACTCAAGTGTATATTTCCTTGCATTGTAGTCTTTGGAAGGTGTTAATCATGTTTCTAGCTTTCTTTATTTCTTAGACAAAGCTTTACCACAAATGCAGTAAAAAACAAACATGATGGCCCAAATCATAACTGCTATGGGGCAAACTTTCTTATATTATTTCAAATAATAATAGTCATTTTTAACCCATAAGAGCCCAGACACAGTGGGTTCTTTTGGGGTAAGTAATGATGTAAATGTATACACTATTGCACATCAAATTTCCACCTTTTTGTTAGAAGGTCCTGATTCAATCCCCAAGCCCCAACTGGCAATGAGTGCTGTGAACCGTGCATCACCGAGCGAATTCATAGTTGCTTCCAAGTGGCGACTTCTCACCGAGGCAAAATTGTGGTGAAAATTGTAGTGTAGTGTGAACTAGGTATAAGTCATAATACATGACCTGTGCTAAATGCACAAAAAAAGTTCTGTTCTGTGTGGACTGACAATTTTTTAACTGGCCTTTGCACCCCTTGAAGAAAAAAAATAATTGAGAACCCCTGCTGTACAGTATATCTTTTCACACATTAATATAAACTTAACTAGTATATATGAGACTCGCCTCGTTTTGTTGTGTAGAGCAACTGTCTAATTTATGCATTTACATTAGTAAAGTGCACTTTGAAGAGTGTTGCCTTCTTTCATTAATCTATGTGTGTTGTTGATCCGACTGTTGAACAATGGTCCTTCGGTTAATAAAGCATTTTTGTTAAAGGTAAAACAATTATTATCTAAACTAACAGTACTGGACATGTTGGTTTTCTTTTGAGCTAAAAGCTCTTCAGTTTTCTCCATTACATTATTACACGGTTTAGTACAGACCGGCTCGTATCACTGTATTGATGTTACCCCAATATGTAAGTTCTGTAATTCATGGAAGCTCGTTTTCTTTCGATTTCTGGTATCAGTGTGGTACATTTAGCTGAGTTTACATTTATGTCACAAAATTCTTAATATTGTTCTTAATAATTAAAACACATGAAAAAATATATATTAATAAAAATTCTTTAAAAATGCGGAGAATATTAGTGGCTGCGAATGTGTTGGGTTTTCCACAAATGAACGCAGCTGTGTTCCAAGGAAAAATCTGCTAATGTGTCAGTCCGCAAATTTTGGATCATTGTAATTTGTTTTCGAAATGTTGAAGAGTGGATTTTAGCAAAGAGACATGTCAAAATGTAAGACGTCTCACATTTCAATGCTTTATATGAATTGTCTTTCTACTTTATGTATTAAAGCACATACGCAGAGTAAACACCATGATTCAACATGGGCCTAGGTTCCAAATAAAGGTGGAAGGGATCACAAACATCATCTGCATGTACTAGTCTATTGATCAACAACAGAGATGCTGCCGGTATCCTAAAGATCTTTTGGATGATGTTGTTATAGCAGTAATGACCTTAATCAAAAGTCTCGTATCGCCCTTAATACTGGTGCATGGTGTCAAACGGGCACATTTTCGGACTGTTACATTCCGACCCACTAGTGTTGAGATGGACATTCAGTTAGACAAAAACAACAATGGATAATAGTCATTTAATTATATAAATGCATGGAAACGAATCTCTGAATGTGCCAGTAAACAACTCGCACACTGGATAAGTTACGGTTTGGCACTCTGTAACTCACCCTGTGCCTTTTAGGAATCTGTTTCTATTTCAAGTGAGTGAAATTAAAATGGTTGTTTTGCTGACATTTGTCTCATGGTTTATCATTTGGGCCTGATCAGGAGGTGTTTCTCTAGGACACGTGCAATGACCACCGTCACTTAGTCCTGTAAAGCAATTACAGATGCAGCTGGAAAGAAACTTCTGTCACTGCACTTTATTTAATCTATGTTTACCAACGCGTCACTTTGTTGCAGACGTTTGTCATTTGACTTTATGCAAAACGGATGTGCGTAGATTAAGCAGGTACATCTGGCTTGGCTGAATTTAAAAGTTGTTTGAAAATGAATGTCTTGTTTAACCCAATGTCATTTCAGCTAGTGGACTAGTAATCAGTTGGCTATTGGTTTAGGAACACTACTATGTTCCCACTGTTCAGCTTCTTAACCTAAACCATCAATCACTTCAATTATATTCAGTCATAAATGCAAGTAATTTTGAATATATATGTTTTAGCTGTTTATGATTTCAGACTTTGGTGTGTTTCAAACCGTCCTCACCGTGAATCGTTTTCTTCATTTTTGTTGTCATGTTTTTTGCTACTGCTTACGTCATTGTTTTGTATACATCCATGCGTATGGGTACCATGTCTGTCATCCCCAAAATCTGCTTCTTTCCCGTGTAATTTTAAGGATAAATGCAGTAAGAGGCTTAATCTATCCCTCTGCCTGAAAAGCCAGATTTGTCCATTTATTTTGGCCTTGTGCTTTGTTAGACACTTACAAAAGTTGCAACTTTAGCATGATAATTTACAGAAAAGAAAAAGTTCAAACAAAACAAGATATTCAGAGAGGCTGCAGTCACCAACCTTTTATAGAGCAGAAATCGAATAGAACGGTTTTGTCATTGCACACATACATTGACATTCTTTCTTCATATATCACAGCTTGTTTAGAAGCTGGGGTCAGAGCACAGGGTCAGCCATTGTACGGTGCCCCTGGAGCTGACAGGGTTAAGGGTCTTGCTCAAGGACCCAACAGTGGCGGCCTAGCAGAGCCTGGATTTAAACCCCCAATTTTCAGAGTGATACCCCAAAACTCTACCCACTAGGCTACCACTGTCCCATTATGTCTTGGGTTTGATTCTTAGTTGGAGCATTCGGGGCCTTTCTGTGTGGAGTTTGTATGCTCTCCCAGTTTACATGGGTTAGGAGCTCTGGTGTCCTTCTACAGCCCATCGACATGTCCATGTCTGTTTTTGATATTAAAGACGCTTGTGTAACTAGTAATCGGCCATCCTGCCGTGAATGTAACCAAAGTGTATAAAGATGATGACAAAATTGTAAAAAAATAAATACAGATACTGCTCAACAGTCTGATTGGGGTGGCCAGTTGGGAGACCAATCACTTCCAACAATATTCTTATTTGTTTTGCCTTGTTGTTCGCATGTGCAAATGTACCTGGATTGAAATGTGACTTGTGTACCTGGATTTAAAGGTGAAATACTTACAGAATGTGTTTCTGTTGTTAGCAACATGAACCGTGAAGACCGGAATGTCCTACGTATGAAAGAACGAGAAAGGAGAAATCAAGAAATCCAGCAGGGAGGAGAGGCCTACCCAGCCAGTTCCCCACTCTTTCCTGAACCTTATAAAGTTGTAAGTTTATTCCTCACTTGTTTATTCAAATCGACCTGGGTTCACCTTCAGTGTTCCTTCTTTTGTTCTGTAGTATTCCACAAAGGACTTCATATTTCACATGAGACTGCTCACTGCCATCTTTGGTTTTGAGTGGTGTTAAGATTTTAAGAAAAGCACTTGGTTACTCTCCGGCTGGAAAGACAGACTGACTAAATGACGTCAACGTCTGGTCAAGATGCACAAGAAAGTGGAGGATACTGCTTGAGATTAGCTTTATAAACTGTCTTTACCTGGGGTTGCACTCTTTCTGCTCCGAATTCCTGGATGGCGTTTCTTTGTCTGTACACCCTGAGCCTCATTATCTCGCTTTCAGCTGCCAATAGCTGGTTGGCTCATGAAACGAAGGCATGATCAGGCTTGTCACGATCACGATTATGTAATACATCATAATGAATAATTCTGTTTAGCCATTTGTCTTTTTGGTTTACTTTGTTCTGCATTAAGTTCTGGTCACACTGGTAACACCAGAAACTTTACAAACATCAATGTTAACACTGAGGCTGATTCCGAATATAGAATCTACTTTTGTCTTAAATTCTTCACTTTATAACAAAGGTCTCTCCTGCTACGTATTTAAAATGAAATGTACTGAAAATTATTTACAGAGCTAAATAAGGTTTACTAATAATTCCTAGTTCACATTCCTAGTGTCCCTCGCCAACTGCTCGAAACTCCGCTCTCATTCGCCATGTGAATTGCTTAACGATTCAATCCTAGTGGCTCGGTGAAAGAGAGATATCTAGATTTAAATTTGGCAACTCGAAATGACTTTGTTGAGGAACTACGAATGAGAATGCAATATTCAGGGTGAGGGAAACGTAGGGGCGGAGTTGTGAAAAACGTAGGACAGGGCATAATATAGTTTCTTTCAGAAAACACCGGCACACACGTATTTACATTATTTCTGACCGCATTTTTTCTTTGTGGTTTTTAAGCCTCACGTTAGCACACACACAAATTTGGTCGCTTGCTTATTGTTGACGTGCATTTTCAGGTAGCTTTAAACCTCGTTTCATGTTGTTTTTGGGACAAAACCGAGTTTAGGAGAATGGACACTGTTTATATAAATATCCAATAATAAGATCATTGACAATTTGATGCAACCAGGTTGGCTGAAAGCAGGAAAAACTCACTGGGTCGGTTAATGCTCCTAAACCATCTTAATGTTTAGAATCATTGTTAATAAGTGGGTTATTTTTTATTACAGATGGTATCAGTAGCACAGCAAAGACAATTGAGTCAGTAATCAAAATCTACGAACCACACGGCAGTGTCGAATAAAGTTCTGATTGAACCAAATCTTACTCAGCTCGGAATGAAATTACATCTAGCCCTCAGCCACCCATCAAAAGGTCAGTCCTTCAGCGAGTAATCTTTGTTGCTAAGCAGCTTTACTCAGGCACAGGCTTTTGCCTTCCCTTCTTAGTGAACAACGCTGAAGGGAATATGGCAGACCAACTGTTTTCAGTTCTTTCATTATGCCGCGTAGTGTGTACAGTGGGGTTTTCCACAAAGTCTAACACCATAGCAGCCCATGTTTGCATCATTGTTCATCTTTATCCGTTTGCTTATCATCAGCAGTGTTTCCCTCTACTAATGAGCTTCGTAGCTTGAATGGAAACTAAATGGAAATTAGATATCACTATAATCGTTTACAAATTATTCACACTTTCTGTTTTCATAAACGATTGTGATGTTGACACATCAACCCAAAATGCATGCTTAGTTTTTATTGCCTCTTAAATATGTACTTATTTTGTCCATTCATTTTTAACAGATTTCTTGCAGATGCACTAAATAGACAGATCTGGACAGATAGACAGTTAGCTAAACAGATAGACATAGGAAGATGAACAGGTGGACAGATTAGACAGACATACAGGTAGCTATAGGTAGATATATAGACCGAAAGGCTGATAAACATAAATAGATAGATGGATGGACAGAACGAAAGACACAAGTAGATGTCTAGTAACAAATAGACACTGATAGAAAGTACCGATACTTCGGTACCAAGTCGATACCAAAGTTCTGAAAAGTATTCGGTTCTCGTTACCTGTTATACTGGAGGTACACGGATGGCACTATACCAGAAATTATAAGTCGGGACCTATACCACTCTCGTTCCCGAGGAGGCGGCTGTTCCAAATCCTAGATGCCGTATAAGTGGATGACTGGACAGACAGATTAGACAGACTGACAGATGTACTGATTAGTACTTGTCGCTTCCTTTTACCTGCCAGGCTTTTGGGGAACCACACAGAGCCAAATCACATTTGGAGAGCCACTGTTAAACTCCAATTCACTTTTAAAACACAACACCTTTTCCCGACTAACACTGTCACAGATCACATATTGCTGTAAGAAATGGTTCGATGGTTTTGTAAAGACACGCTACAGTGGTTTATGCACACCTGTTTTACATGAAACATCCATGCTCATATTTACCCGGTTAGAACTTCCACACTCATAAACAAAAGTGTGCACAAAAACCACACAACTACTACAGTAAAAGTAAAATCCTGCTTCTGAAGCTGCACCGGTTCCTTATGGTTACTCCGCTGGAAAAGAAGCAGCGGAGACTCGTTCAGTTATCAAAACACCCTTCATTATGTGCTCTGAGCCCTGAACAGTGTTTTTCTCTGCTTTGTGAAGCACAATGAAGGACCTTGTATGAGTTTTGTGCTTTGACAATTTGCCATGCTGCGGTGGTGATTATTTTTATGACGTAGTGTCCTGTGGCTACAGGTAAGGTAATTTTGCAGCTTTTTAAGGTCACTGAGCTTACAGTTTCTTAGTTTTAACTCACTTTGTTTACACAGTGACTCAACGAAAACTTCTCTGAGGTCTCCTTTGTGTATGCTTTCCAAATAAAGTTTAATTAGAAACTTAGAACAAGCCGTGCTTCTTGTCAGTGTAGTACTGTTGCAATGTATCTACACTTTTAAATTGGACTCAATTCATAGACTAGATCGGTTTGCTGAGAAATTCCTCCATTTTTTTTCTCCCTAATCTAATCTAGCCCTGACAGCAGCCGATCCATGTTCATGCAGCCGCGCTCTGGTGCGCTAGCGTGTTTTACCATGATGTTGAAGTGTCTCGTGCTTACTGGTTAATCTGCACTGTGAGGCGGTCTTAGCAATGCTGCGCCAATAGGTCTTTGACCGTAATAGCTTTTCAGTGCCTGTGATGTCACTGTGGCAGCGTTGTGGAGGAATTGTTTTAGGTAATACAGCGATACAGTGAAAATAGCAGCAAGATGCCTGCATTACTTTTTTACTCTTTGCAGAAGTGAAGTGAAGAGAAATAATATTGAGACAAACTGAGCAGTGATGCCAGGGTCTGTTATTCAGGTCAAAAAAAATCTGTTCACAGCATTGATAAGCTGAGTGGAGAGGCATGGTGGCTCAGTGGGTTGCACTGTCGCCTCATAGCAGGAACTTCCTAAGTTCTATCCTTAGGAGGAGAAGTCTGGGTCCTTTCTTAGTGAAGTTTGCCGGTTTTCCCTGGGTGGGTTTCCTCTGGGAGCTCCAGTCCAAACTCAATGTATTGTTAATGTTATCTATTTTGCACGAATAGTGCTTATGTTTCTGTCTGTCTGCTTACAAGCTCAAAGAAATTTTCCAGTCTTGGTTTACATTCTGACGTTGAGGTGTAAAATGTTCTGTGTATTGTAGTGTCCTTTTATTTATTTATTTCACTCAATTTGTGTTATTTGATGACTGTAACATTACATTTGTGATATTTAAAAGACAATCTCTTTTAACATAAGCAAACTTTTCCGTGATTTAGCAGGGCTCTAATTAAGAGAGTAATGCCTAGTTTTTTTTGCCCTGATTTTCACTCACTGTCTGGTCTTGCTAGATTTTCCTTCCCAGAGTCCACTCTGCTCTCGATCGCTATGTGTTCACTGCTCTATGACTCGCTCGCCGACTTAAGGGAAATATATAGCATTCTGGATATCTGGATGTCAATTGGGCTACTGGCATAAGTGATGTGTCGAACGCAAGATACGGAAAAGGGAAACCTGGGGATGGAGCTGTACAAACGTGAGACAGGGACTTTCCATCAGAATACACTGGTGTCGCTCTCTTATTGTTGACATAGTATCTGAGAAGGTGTTTGTTACTGGCACTCAATCACTTAGGTTCACCGTATTTGGACAGGACGAGAAAAGGGCGCCTTTAAGTCCGTTAGTCCATCTGCCTAATGTAGCCATTGTAAAATACGAGCCCTGGACGAAAGAGAACCAACAAGTGAAAATTTTATTAAAACTTTAATAAGTTTATTATTAAGATCGTTTCAGTTTGACACTCAGTTAATTCTTGAGACCTCTTGTCTTACTTCTTACTATCACTTATCAGTATGGAACCATTTACTCTTGGTGTCCAACCTCCTTTTCTCAACATTCATCACCATCTCAAACACTTTCCACAGTGATTTTCCCATTTGCTACCTACTCATGTGATTTTCTAACTAATACAACAGGTGCGTGAATAAATGAGCTTCAAAGTGGATAATACGTATATCAAAAGGATAAATCCCATTCAGTATCTTAAACCCCTCATCATCCCAGAGCGTAGTTTGGGGAACCTGAAAACCACAACTATTAAAATGGCTTCAGAGTCCATTCGGTCCAGTTGTGTAGTGAGAACTATTGTGAACTTGACATAAACTGAAGGTGAATGAATTCTGTGTTTTCTACAATGTATTAACATACTTTAAGAACAAAACAACATATTTTAATTTCTTTTTCTCTCTGCAGTCCAGCAAGGAAGACAAACTCTCAAGTCGCATCCAGAGCATGCTAGGAAACTACGACGAAATGAAAGAAACAATCGGTGAAGCTCCCTTGTCTAAACTCATGCCCAAAGCCTCAGGCTCATCATCCTCCTCAGAGGACAAATCAATGTACACTGACCAGCGTGGTGGAGTTAGCCAGAATCCGAGCAACAAATGGACTCCTATTGGCTCATCCGCTGGAACCTCTGCCTCATCTTTATCGAAATCCCAGAGCCGCTCAAGCTCCGGTAACACGAGCAGTCACGGCAGCAGCCAACGCTCCAGCTCCAACAGCCAGCGGCACGAACGGGACTTTAGTAGCAAGAAATCGAGCAAACATGAGCACAAGAGCTCCATGAACTCCAGCAACCACTCCCGCTCGCTAACAGCCGACCAACACAGCAAAGAGCGATATCGCTCCAAGTCGCCCAGAGATCGCGAGGCTAACTGG
>JAYDZG010000014.1:8870454-8880976 GCA_034509265.1 Microcambeva bendego
GGGTACAGGACTAGTAATCCGAAGGTCGCTGGTTCAAACCCCAGGTCACTGCTGTTGGGCCCTTAACCCCATTGCTCAGACTGTATATTGTAACTGTAAGTCAATTTGGATAGTGGTGTCTGCTAAATGCTGAAAATGTAAATGTACAGGATACGTTTCAGACAACGCACCGCTTCATATGTGAATTCATTTTATTTTTTGTCCATCTGACCTGTTCTGTACTGTCTGTATTTGCTCTAGTAATAACAGTAACAACAATGGTGAAGTAGCGGAGCGGGAGGACTCGAGTAGTCACAGTGGCTCAGAGAGCAGCTCCGGATCAGAGAGCGAGAGCGAAAGCAGCTCTACAGACAGCGAGACCAACGAGCCACCCCGAGCTGCCTCGCCCGAGGTGATTGCGCCGCACATCCAGCTTCTTTACCCCTTCGTTCTCATATGGACAGTATTCAGATTTCGTAATAATGCTAGCTGTAGAGAGAATGTTCCAATTATCGTGTCTGTCTACCTTTTAAACCGCCCACAACGAGCACATACATCACATCCACTGAGCCCCGACGAGCCCGGCCTGGTCTGATGAGTCACTTTTAATTCACGCAGGCACCAGGACCAGCCATTGAGATCGCATATCGCAGCAGGAAGTCTCCATGCTCATAGTCACAGCAACATCCCATCAAAATTCTGCCGACTACTCCTGTTTGTGTCGTAGTCGACTGCTTCTTTTATTTCCTGTTTTTGCACTCCTCCCAATTGTCCTCCCAATCTAGTCGGATACGATTACCGTATTGCATTCATGCTCCCTCTGTACTGGTGTTGACCGCCACTCTGAGGACAGCAGTGACACGTGACTTCGACACATTACAGTCAAAGGGATGTAACGATACACTCTACACATGATTCGATATGATTCCCATATTTTTATTTATTCATTTTTTTTTAATGAAATTTAAGATAAATTATGAAAAAAATATTCTATTTGTGATTATAATGTATTCATCGAAACCATCAATGCCGTTTTATTTCGGATGTAGAGGAAATAGAGTCGTGGGGAAAAAATAAGAGACCACTTTTTAGAATGATTTAGTTATTTGTGTTTGACCAAAATGAGGTGTGTTGTTTAAATCTATTATAAAATGTATTGTAGTTTGTAGAATTAAACAACACTGCTCGTTTTGGTCGAACACACATATAAATTATAAACCAAAATAAACGTATATTTATATATTCTTGATATTAGTAAAAATGTCAGCCGTGGTGTGTTTGAAAATAGAGACCCTTTTTTTTCCTCCTCTGTCCCAGCGGGAACAACCCCTGGCCAATAAGTGGCAGCTGGACAACTGGCTGCCTAAGATGGAAGACCGGGAAACCAGTGTTGCCCGAGGCTACAGTGGCAGTCAGGGTCCCAAAGACTCTGCTTCCACACCGGGACGGGATCAGCGAGCCAACCAGAAGAGCTCAGAGAACAGCCGAGGACGACAGAAATCGCCCGCTCAAAGCACCGAAGGAGGCACCGGCACCACCCAGAGGCGTTCTATGGGCAAAAAGGCGCCCAAGAAAGCAGAGAAACCCGTCGTAGCAGAGGAACAAAAAGCCAGCCTGAAGGTGGAGAGCGAGACTCGGCCCGAGACACCCCAGAACCGCGCAAGAGCACCCAACAAGGGCCCGCGCAAACCCGCCGCCAAGAAAGAGCCCAAAAAGGAGACCCGCGCCCCTCCAGACAAGCGCAAATCCAAAACGCAACCAGCCAGGACGACTCAGAAGTCACGAGAGTTCGTAGAAACCGAGCCGTCGTCATCGTCCGACTCGGAGGAGGAAGAAGAAGAGAGCGCGCCGTCGTCCTCACACACTCCAAAATACCCCACCAGGGTTTTTTCTCCCATAGAAGAGAAGAATCTCCTCTCGCCACTTTTCGAGCCAGAGGAGAAACCACCCCTACCCAGACAGCTGCTCGTCACCATCGACCTCAACCTGCTGAGCCGAGTGCCGGGCAAGGTTTATAAAGACGTAGAGATAAAGGTCGAAAGAGACTCACCCGGTGAGGGGAAGGACGCTCAGAAGCAGCCCGTCGATAAGGGAGTCAGCAAGGGCAAACGGAAGCGTAAGGTAATGGCGAAGATTTTATGTTGCTCATTTGTGCAATATCGCAGTAAATTGTGATTCCATGACTGGATCACCCTTCAAGTACAAATAAGGGATTTTTCAAAAAAGTTTCTGCACTTTTCTACACATTTTGCTTGGCAACGATGAGGCACAGGTGGGAGGAGTAGTAACTGGGAGAGCTTCTATCATTTTTGGCCACTTAAAATATCTGTAAGGGGAAGAAGATTTTCATCTGATGATTTTTTTAACCCAGAAATGTATTATTGGTAGCTCAGTATGTAGTACTGGGCTCCATTCTTAAATGGAGCAGTCACCATCCTTTCTTTGTGGAGTTTGCACGTTCTCCTCATGTGTCAGAGGGTTTCTTCAGGGAGGAAAATGAGGTGAAGTGAATCTGACAGTTAGTTGTTCACGACGTTAAAGTGTGTTCGACGTTAAAATCAAACCACTCATCGGTACGGAAAAATAAGCCATTTGTCTTTTTATTTAGATAAAATAAGAGTTCAAGTGGTGCAGAAACTATATTTTTTGACAATCTGACAGCTTGTATGTTGTGTTTTTAGAATGAGGACATCAAACCAGATAACAAGAAATCTAGGCTGGAGGAAAAGTCATCGCATCATAAGCCAAATAAGGAGTATGTATAAATATATATATTATATTTTAATATTATAAATCAATGCTGTCCAATGAAAAACATGTATCTCCAGAAACCCAGCTTTTCAGGAGAGGCAAAAAACTTGCCTAGTTAGCTAACCCTGGTATGGAGGAGAAAGCAGTTAGCACCCAAGACACCTTAGTAAACACACACATGAATGGAAGAGGGAGGGGATGAGGTTTTGATGCACAGCTCTAGCATCCAATGGAGAGATTGTGTGAATTTAACTCACAATCCATACATGTAAAAATAAACTCTTATAAATTGAGATATACGTTTTCCATTCGGAAGCGAGAATCTATTTCTTGTACCTCGAAAAATGAAATCAAGTGACGAAATATGAATTCAAGTTTCATTTATATTATTTGGAAATCAGCTGGGCCACTGACCTGTCCTGGTATCCACACAAACGCACTTGGGCGGAGTCTTTTCCCTGATCTACAGGACAGGTCCTGGCGGCTGCACGAACCGGGGGCATGTGCAGCTTTAGTGAGACTTTCTGTATGTGAACCAACTCTGATCCTTCTCTGAGCACTTTCATCACCTTCTAGTGTTTGGTTCCCACAGATTAGAGGATAACAGGGTTTATTGCTTCTTCCTTCTCTTGGTCCATGCCTTCTGTAGACCCCCTTCGTCTGGTCATTTATCTCACACAGAAAGCTGCATTCACTACCAATAGGTCCCACTAGATGGTGCACAGCCGACCATTGGCCGGGCGTAGATTCAAACCAAGGTGTTGTGGAGGCACCTGGATGCCTGTAACAAATTGTGATTTCACTATTAAATTTTCAGTTGAAATTGGGCAGGGTGCAAAGATTAAGTTGATTTTTTTTGTTTTTATTAGAATTGTCAGTATACTATTAAATGAAGCAAACAGGTAAACATTTTACCAGTCTTCACAGTTAAAAAAAAAACATCCAGATTTTTTTTAGGTAGCTATGCTGCTAGCCCTGTTTTTATCTAAACCATCAAATAAAATGGTTGAACATAATCCACCAGTTTTCTGTTTCCACACGGTCAGATACTTCGTACAATGGAAAATCTATTTAGAGAAGCAAAAAATAGATTTACGGTATCTTCATGGATCAAACATGACATCTTTTCCAGGTCGTTAAAGCGGATAGACAAGGAAAAGGAGCCTGTGCCATCTCCGTCCATGAACCTCCAGAGCACGCCCAAGTCTGAGAACCAAGGCCGGAAACGTACCACCAGCCAGTCATCCAGCTCGTTGCCCAGCAGTGCCAGCAGCAAAGAGGCCCCGAAGAGCAGCTCCAGCTCCAAGCACCGCAAGGGTGACGACAAACAGAGCCGCAGCAAAGACACTAAGGTATTTATTTTTTTCGATGAACCTTAGAGAGCAAGAATAATTCAAGAAGTCTTTGATTTGTATACCTATCTCTTTACTAGATTGAGTAGTCATGAGTAATTAGTCTTAAGTGCACATAGATGAACTTGCATACATCGTTTCTGTGTTTGTAATTACAGAGGAACGTAGATTTAGCAAGCTAACAGGAGGCAGCGCTGGTCCGTAAAATGTGATTGTCCGAAATAGCAGTCCGAAAATATATGAAAACACAGCGATAACATTCACGTTCTTAAAAGACAGATTAAAAAGAAAACTTGTAGGTACAGTGTACTGTAGTAGGGCTGAAACGATTACTCAAATCGATATGACTACATAACGCTCAAGCGGTTTTAAACGGACGAGTTCACGCTGAAAAAGCCGAGGGCTGCGTCCCAAATCACACCGAAAAGGCACTTAAACCGGAGACTTTTCACACATAGTTCAATAAGTACTTATGCTCACTGCACACTCGCCCATCCGTCTACTGTTCAGTAAGAAAGTGTGATTTAGGACGGAACCGAGATCTCATAACTCGGACTGTAAAATGAGAACAGAGCGATAATAACAGGAGACACAAACAAGAAAACTTAAAAAAACCTTATGATTTAAAACTACACGAGTTCAAACTCATTGTTTTGTTAATAGAGTTTTTTCTTCATTATAACCACCACACTCACTTTTCAGAAGAAACACTCATGTACACACTCACTTCCGTAGTGAGACATTTTACTCGAGATGAATCTCTGGAAATTGCTGAAGTAGGTGATCCTAGTATCGTTAAACCTTTTCATAACCCCCCTTTTAGGAGAAGAGCTCCAAGAGTGAGAATCAGCTGGCGGTACCACCCCTTACCTCAGACGGATCCAAGAGGTCCAAACTGCTCTTTGAGGACAGGTTAGTCTACAGTCTGTGATTTTTCGTAGCTTGTTATATGGTGTATTAAATTCATTCATTCACAGTTGGACCAGCACTTTATTCTCGTCAACGTCTGAATTATTGGGTGAACACTCTAGGCAGGTTGTAATGCAAGTTTATCAAATGCCGGATACACATTGAGCACAGCTTCTATTAGCTGGAGGAAACCGGATCGCACGAAGGAACCCATATGGAAATGTGGAGAATATGCAAACTCCACACTAAAAGGATCCTGGCTGCCCGGCGGCAATATCAACCCCAGGCCCGGTTACCCACTGTGCCATTGTGGTGTTAGATGTTCAGTTCATAGGTGAAAATCAATAATTGATTGAGTTTGTGTGGATATTTCTCACTTTCTTTACATTTCTAAGACGAAATAATAATAAAAAAAAGCTCGCTGTTCGGTTCGCCCTCATGATTTTATCAGCTTGAACTTTTGCTCAGATTGCCTCTGACCTTTCCAACACATGGCCCATTACAACAAATCGTTTGCAGTCGATAATTAAATTAAATTAAATTTAGTACGGCGGGTTTGCATTTCATCTAGGAAGAGAAAATGTTGCACTCATTACTGTGGATCATTTTTTTTAGGGTTCACTCTGCTGACCATTACCTGCAAGAAGCCAAGAAGCTGAAACACAATGCGGACGCTCTGGTGAGGATTTTCCCTTACTGCATCAGCTAGTTTTACATAATACATCTGGGCTTAATTCCTAAGATAAAATGTGCAAATAAAAAGTACAAAACATTATTACTCATGGTTTTGGAATAGATAATACGATAAGTTCATGGTCAGGTGGTCATATATTTTAGTATACGGCCAAGCCAATTATTTTCTTAATGCATACGGCAGTCCGCGTGTGCATTTTTGCATTTTATGGGACTGTATGAATGTAAATCCAGATCATAGTTATATAGGGTTAGGTGCTGATACATAAATAATGGCTCATGACCGGATCCTCTATTCTAGCTCATATACACACTTATACCTGTCCTTGTGTACAAAGGAAGCATAGGACTGTGCATGATTTGACACTGGACTACTTGTAGTGTACTATATAGTTTATTACAGATTACTTTGTGTGTATACACTGCCTGGGCAAAAAAAACACCTTTAGCTTTGATTCGGGCACACATTCACTGTGGCATCATTTCCACAAGCTTCTGCTACGTCACATTTGTTTCTGTCCAGAGTTACAGTTATTTTTTCCCGGTAATACAACACAGCTGTTTAGTCCCAATCCCTTAAGTTCCCTTTGCATTGTGAGTGTAGAAATGTTCTTACTCTCACTATCAAACATATCTAAAGTTCTACTTTTCTACGATTTGATTTTACCAAACTGCTAAGTCAGTGGGAGGTGTGGAGGTATTTCAGGGGGGGGGAGCAAAGCAAATGCCACAGCAAAGCAAATGAACGAGTGATGGGCATTACGGCTTTTTGAGTGGAGCTGGATCTTTTGGCTCCATTCATGTTTGAAGCAAAAACTTGGCTGTAGGTGATGCTTATAATATATGGAACAGAAGTGGCCACTGTGCAAAACCTTTCTGTGCAATTTCTACATTAAGTTGCTGAAAAATCCTCTCTTGAGCTTGTATTCGTTTCTGATTTCTGAAGCGCACGAAGAATCAGATTTAACATAATGAATCAAGTTTATTTCTTAATTAGGAATTTCAGTGGGGCCCGGAAGATTATTTTTCCCCACTGTTCTTCCACTTTTTAATAATGTGTTAAAGAGTTTCAGCAATCTCCTTAGACGTTTTCTTTGCTTGATGCAAGCCAATAATTTGCTCCGTCTGAAAGCGATTATCATCGATTGCATGACCACAGGATGTCTTTCAACATGGTTGTTTATCAAATGAGAAGCTACTCACGGCATCAGTTAGGGTTAAATAACTTGTTGCCAGCTGCAACATAATCACCCATGCAGTAATTATATAATGAGAGGCTCTTACCTATTTGCTTAGTTCCACCCAGGTGGTTACACTTTTTTGGGCCAGGCAGTGTGCATGAATGTATGTTTGACTGAAAGTTAAATTATGTAATATCCTGCCATATTAAAGATTTCTTATCAAGCTTTGTAAAGTTTTTATTGACAGGGAGAACATAAATGGGGTTAGGGAGTGACATAGTGCTTTAGAGAAGTTTATTTTGTAAATACTGCCGTACTATGCTTTGAAAAAATTGCTGACCTTAAAGCCTACTTCCAGTCTATGGTCTAAAGTTAGGTTTTACGGGAAGCATTTGAAATTCAAAATCTAATAAGTTCTTATGTGTAAATCTTGCTGTTGAAGGTGGACAGATTTGAAAAGGCTGTGTATTACCTGGATGCTGTGGTCTCTTTTATCGAATGTGGCAATGCCTTGGAGAAAAGTGCACAAGAGGCCAAATCTCCTTTTCCAATGTATGCTGAAACTGTGGAACTCATTAAGTAAGTACACACCTAAGAGCTGAGTGTGACCTATGATTTGTACTGAGGTTGTTTGTTAGATTCTTGTAACTGATGATTAGGGCCCTAATAAACATATAAAAATATGTTTAATTTCATCGACTTTGGTTTACAAAAAAATAGATTTCACCTATTTTTAAAGAACAGTGCCACATTTCATAGCATTACACTCCTAAAATAGAAGCATACATACACAACAGTCTACCCTAATAGTTTAATTTAAACCTAGAACATAAAGTGATGTTGCTAGTTTTGACACCCTCAACACCCCTTTGACATGTACAACAGTGCTAGTGTTTAGGAAGTACTCTTGACTGGATGAAGAACCAAACATCACATTGTTGTAATTAATATGCACTTAACAATATTAGTTTGAACCATGTTACAGTGAACCCCTGCTTCTTTCTCAGTCTTTCACATATTGTTTTCCCTTGGAACTTGTATTAGTTATTCATGTGTTTTAACACTAAATTATTAAAAACTAAATAATTGACACATTTTTAGCTAAATTTTCCGCAAGTATACCAAATCAATCAGTGATTTTAGCTGGAGATAAAACCAACATGTCGAGTGTATTTCAGAGAAGGTTTTATCTTTAACAAAACTTATTTAATGCTGGAGTTTACTGTACTACTGTATGCATCATCATCGCTGCATCAGTTTTCTCTGACCCAATCCGTACAGTGAAACACACACATACACACTAGCGAACACTAGAGGGCAGTGAGCACACTAGTTTGGGATACCTTAAGCACACAGCACAAAATAAGTCTGTAAGCATGGTGTTTTATTATTTCAGGTACACTATGAAATTAAAGAACTACATGGCACCAGACGCTACATCAGCAGATAAAAGGCTGACAGTGCTGTGGTAAGTCGAGAACTCACACATGTACATCACTATAGTTTTCGTTTAGACAACAAACACAATTTACTATTTATATAGGCAATATGAGAAACGTAGATCTAACGATACATACGCACTGATACAAATGCTAAAAAAAAATGAAACCAGCTTTGTTTTTATTTTAATTACTTTCAAAAACTGAATTGCATGTTTTATCTTTTATTCCTAAAGCCTAAGGTGCCAATCTCTCCTCTACCTGAGGCTCTTTAAACTGAGGAAGGAAAGTGCGCTGAAGTACTCGAAGACTCTTACTGAACATTTAAAGGTACTTGTATTACACATAGCATTATGATCTTGTCATTCAGCAGATGGGGTTTAATGGACTTGTTTCAGATCATGCTAGCAGACTATATTGTTAGCATTGAAGATATTTTTATTTAGACATTAAGCAGCAATAACATGTCTGTTGGAACTGTGGTTAAAATGAGTAAGAATTGTTTTTTAGAATCATTTTCAACTAGAATCAAATTGAACCTCAATGAAATATGGATGAATGATGATTTATCCACTTATGCAATTTTAATAATTACTTTAACACCTGTGCCGTAATATTTATTATGTGTATTTGTATGTGTGGGCAGCCATGATGAGAAGGTTGCCGGTTAAATTCCCAGAGGGACTGAAGTGCCCTTGAGAAAGGCACCCAACCCCTAACTCGTGTGCTCACTGCCCCCTAGTGTTCGCTAGTGTGTGTGTTTTACTGCACTGATTGGGTTAAAATGTGGAGGACAAATTACACTGCGCTGTGATAAAGAGTATTCTTAATTCTATTTTCCATTTCAGAATTCATTGAGTAATACTCAAGCTCCGTCTCCTGGAATGGCAAAGTAAGTCAAACTTATTCAATTATTCAATTCTCTTTCACAATGTACGTTTTGTTTTAATCTGCTGATTGCTATAAATGAATGTGGTATAAGTGATAGGGACACCTTTTCTAAGACCATGGGGTTTTATGCACTGTTGGTCATCACTGTTTTAAGCCTTTTGTGCAGAGGCAAATTTGTACTGCTCTTCAACTCTACAGTTGTATATAATGCATAATATTAATCCATGACTTAAACTGAAGAAGACACTTGATTTATTAGTTATTCACATTCACTCCTTCTGTTATTTAAGGTCTATTTGATTTATAAATAACTTAATACATTTATAAATAAAACTCAGGGTTGCTGCCGATAATCACGGTCATGTTCTACAGTTCCTACTTTACCAACTCCTATAGGCACATATATAAAGCCATTAAGGTACAACAAAGCAAATTTTCCCAGGTACACAAATAGAAGTATAACAATGTTGAGGTTTTTTTTTCCTATTTTGTATCATATAACAGATCAATTAAGTATATTAAACATTATAACAAAATTACCCATAATTACCATTCAGGATTTTAGAAGAGTTTCATTTTCTATTATCCAAAGCACCGTACATTACAGTTAAGGGTTTCGCTCAAGAGCTCAACAGCAGCAACCTGGCAGTGATTGGGCTTGAGCCTGCTATATCCTGATTACTAGTCTAGTACCTTAACCACTAGACAGACACTTCTTATCCGTGTCCTCCTGCTTCATGGCTATATGTTCCCAACTTATTATCCCCCACCTCATTGGTTTGTGTGTTTTTAGACTAAACCCATTTCCTCCACTTGTTTTTCAGCAAAGCTGCGGGAATGCCATCACCCGTGTCTCCCAAGGTGTCCCCAGGTAACACGGGCAACTATTCATCCGGTAGCTCCTCGAGCCAGAGCGGCAGCTCCTCCGTCACTATTCCCCAGCGCATCCACCAGATGGCGGCCAGCTACGTTCAGGTCACATCAAACTTCCTCTATGCCACTGACGTGTGGGAGCAAGCCGAGCAGCTCGCCAAGGAGCAGAAAGGTAAATTCAGCCATTTATGTTACAGCATTTTACTTTACTTCTAATTACTAACTGCGATCCCAATGCCGCTTGCACAACTCCTCATTAGAGGAGAGAGTCAGATCTATGTCCCCTCTAACATGTATCCAACCTGTGTTCGCTTCTTATTACCTGCAGATTTGAGACCACTTCATTAGTTTAATAATTAATGGGTGCGTATTTGACCAAAATGAGCAGTGTTGTTTTATTGTATTAACTATAATACGAATTAGGATGATCAATCAACACTGCTCATTTTGGTCA
>JAYDZG010000014.1:8914398-8924669 GCA_034509265.1 Microcambeva bendego
TTCCGCCCAAAACATACAAGCGCAGAAACTTGTTGAAGATCCCTCGTATCAGTGTGTTAATGTAAACAAATGATATGTTGTGGTTGAGTGACCTATGCTGGTGGGTCAGCACAGCCTTTGTTACGATCATCCACACGACTTTTGTCGTTACACGCATTATTTACGATACTTAATGGAATGTGGATCTCTTGACTTTTTACACTTAGCATGCTAGATTTTCTCCTCTGGGAGCTCTGGTGTCCTCCCACAATCCAAAGGTGAATTAGAGATACAAAATTGTCCATGTCTGTGTGACATTAAATACTTTAACTGATCTTGTGTGACCTGTCATGTCATAAATGTAATCAAACCAAAGATAACACATGACATTAAATCCTAATAAATAAAGTACATGTTTGATCAGTTTGATATATAGTAGGAAAGTTATGATGCACTTTACCCATGATGAGATACAATTCTTCAAGATGGGTTTGAACAAATAGAAATTTAAGACAAATTATGACAAAGCTTCCTTTTTTTCTTAAATAAAATTTTGTTTGCGATTGTCCTTTATTTTTTTAAACAATAAAATGTTAACTATTTACAACAAGGAACATTTCCCATGGGTAAAACAAACCCCACATTATGTAAATAAGTTCATTTTCTTTAACTTCTTATCCTAATCAGGGTTGGGTTCGGGTGCTGGAGCCTATCCCAGCTCTTCAACGGGTGCAAGGCACACAGTAACACCCTGGACAGGGTGCCAGTCCATTGCAGTATGTAAATAAGTGAGCAATACAAATTAAAAAACATATGCTCACATAAATAAATCTGGCTGTTAACCCTGTACCTCATTTTTTTCTTTTAATTAATTGATTCCTAGAATTGGGTTTTGTTATAGGGTGTCAAACATGCACATGGGTAGTGTTCACATAACTTCACAGGTTTACCTCATGAGGTTTCTTTTGGGGGTGTGTGACAATTTTTTAAAACATTTAATTTTAGTTTCATAATTTTGATAATATTTTTTTATATTTTTTTTAATTAATGTATAGGCTTGCCAGATTGCATGGCCTTCCAACTAATTTGGACGGCTTTATTTGAAAATAAATCTGCGGGGGAAAAATTGGTTTGTGTCCTATCATAAATAATGCATTTTAAAAATGTAGCAGGTTACAATCAAAGACATTCAAGATAATTAACCTTTTTAAATTATAATGAATGATCTGTATATTTCAAGATATTCATTTGTAGGTCATGGTGGTTTGACTGGTTTATTATTTTAAAATGTTGTGGTTTTTGGGCTCAGTTTTTAAAAACCCTTAAAAAGGATAAAGAACTAAGGTCTAAGACCTTTTTAGGATTTATCACCAATGCCTCCTAATGTAGCTGTGGCAGGGGTCACAGCCATCTTGGTCACTGAAAAAGGGGGTTGAGACCCAGAAAAAGTTGGGAACCACTGGTGTATAAGGTCCGAAGTATGTCTCTTCCAAAATCTAAGTAAATGTGTCTGTCTTTAGGTTCTGCCATAGTCCTGTGATTTCTCTTCAATTAAAATGCTGAGCCAAGAGTTTCACATCCTGGATTCAAAGACATTCAAAGACATTCAAGAGGACTAGATTAAACATTCATGTTTTTGGATGATCCGGATGGATTGCTTCAACGTTCACTTTGAGAAAATGAGCAACCTTGACCTGCACCCTCTCAGTCTTTCAGTTAGTCGACTTTCTCCGGCAAAGTCTACCAGCAGCATAGATCAGTATACCCACCATCATGGCAAAGGGGATTCTGCTTATAGCTCTTTCTCTGGAGGGTCTACTGTACCCGACTACTCCTCTTCACCATTTCTAGCAGAAGATGTACATCCACACACCATGCACTATGCAGACCTAAAGTATGTAAGCGCTGTGTATGGTTCTAGCATCATTGAGTCTGATTTAAAAAGCATGCCCCAGCATTATCAATCTATGGAGTTTATTACACATCACCAGCAGAGCCATAACAAGTACTTTCATGTGAGAAATTCTTCAGTGCCTGCACCATTTTCACCACCACCTGCACCATTTTCACCACCCCCTCCACCACCATTACCACTGCCCCCTGTCCGCTTGGACAGCTTTGTGGCCACCAGGAACCTTGAAACTGCAAGGATGAGCCAGAATACTGAAACGCAGCATGCTAACAGTTCCTTCTCTGGTCTGCAGAAAGCTAACATTAAAGATCTTGGTCCCAGAGCTGACTTTGTTTCTGGACACAGAGTTTCTCAGGGTTATCAGAGAAACCAAGACCTTGCAGATCTTCAGACAGGCTATCCTGAATGCTCACCTCATGATAAGAACGTGCGGTTAGAAATCAGACACGTCAAATCACATTCAGCTCATGATATCTCATTCTCTGAGCAGCACAATGCGGTAAACGCCTGGCAAAGGCCACAAAACATGACTAACGGAAGCGTTCATCACAAGGGGCAGTTCTATTTTGTCACTGGAGTTTGCGAGTCTACTGAGCCCCAAGCACAATATCTTGTGGACAGTATAGAACCCCACAGACATGCTAGAAAGCAGAGGTCTCCGAATGCTATTGAGAGCTGTTTAGAGAATCTTCACCTGAGAAAACAAAGCCACCCTGATTGCAAAGTCTTTCAAGAGAACAATACATCAAGCACACTAGGTGAAGACCAAGAACCTTTCAACAGCCATCTCTTAAATCATTTCGCAAAACATGAGAAATTATCTCAAAGTATAGCTAACATGGATAATAGCCAGCAGATTACAGATATGGATGAATCCAGACATCATAGCACCAGTCACCCTATCTTCTACTGTGGCCCAGAGGCGAGATTTCCAACATCTGCAACCTTTTTGAATAGAGCTGAGGCTGCTTTTATGACCAACGTGGACCAGAATATTTATTCTGAAGATGAACATGTAAATAAATCGACTAAAAATTTAGCAGCTGTGCCAACAGAGAAGATCAGCAAAGAAACCACCCCTCTTTTGTACCACCTGACTGGAGCCAGCAGAGTCTCTATCATGAACAATATAAAAAATGACCAAGATTTTAATTCAACATGTGAAAAACAAGATCAGACCATAGAGAAGCAAACCTCAGAAAAAGAATGTATTTCTTCTAGTGGCGACTCATTAAACATTAAAGCACCTGAAGAGCAGACGCTAACAGAATTCTACTATCATTGCAGCACGTTGGATACTTCCTTCAAAAAATATTACAAAGATAAGCTAAAGGATGTACAGAGCATGGTTTTGAGAGAAACGTCATTCAAACGAAAGGATTTACAACAATCCTGGCCTCTCAGGATTGAGCAGCACTCCGATAAGATGCTCTCGATAATACCTCCTGGTCCTCGTGGACATGACGTGCTCTCCAGCATGGAAAATCCTACTGAACCTCACGTTCCCACATTTCAGCAAATTGATAAAAAGTCCCTAAGGAACCAGAGTGACGAGCTTGAAAATTCTCCTGAGAATGAAACGATGAAGCAGCAAAATATTGCTCAGCCACAAGTGCCTCGTATCGGCAACCGAAGGCGTCTGACCATGGAACAGAAGAAACTGTCTCGCTCTGAACCGGAAAAACTCAACCAGTTGCCAGATGGATCTACACACATGATGTCTCGCTCTTTGGGCAATGAGAGGGAGGGACAGCTCTTAAAAGACAACAACGAAGAGATGGGTGTAGTTGCTACCAGACGGAAGCTGTTTGAGACAAGAGGGCGCGCCATGTCAGCCTCCATCTTCTCAAGAAGCACTCTAAAGCAATTTCAGCAAAAAGCTTTGTTAGCCTATAAAGAACGCAAAATTGGCAGCAAGGTCACTGAGCCTCACCAGGCGGCTCCACAGGTGCCCACCCAGCTCAATCATGCAGGAAGACGTTCTGACCCAACACCTCGTTCAGGATTCAAAACGAAGCTTTTCCGGCCACTCTCAGCTAGTCGTCCATGCACCAGCAAACATTCACTGTTGACTACTGACCAACACAGTGGTCATTCAAGCCAGTCCACCTCAGTGGAAGATCTCCTTGATGAACAAGGGCAATTTGACAATTACAGAAGCTATAGCTTTTCATCCCCACTTCAGTTGCACTTGGTATGTTACACATCATGGACATCAACAGTAGTGATCAATCTAATGTTTATCCAAAAGTTAAAAATGTTTTGTTTGTTTTCTACTTTTTTTTATAGGTCCAAAAACAATTGGAACCCTCGTATGATCTTAACAGGGGCACATCACGGTAAGCTTTTCTTGTTTAAGAATTAAACAGCCTGTTTAGCTGTTTACATTTACTGTTTAAGGTCATCCAAAAGTGATGGATAGGGTTGCACTCAGGGCTTTCTTTCTCACTAAACTCAGCAGACTATTTCTTCAATGTATTTACTTTTGTAATGGTTGTAATAATTAATTAATTGTATTTCTTTAAAAGAAAAATAAATGTTCATCAATTGTCCAATAAGATCCTGGGTTTTATCCCCAGGATGGTCCCCTCTGTGTGGAGTTTTGCAGGTTCTTCCTGTGTCCTCTGGGAGCTTTCACAGTTCTTAAACATGCAGTCAGTTGAATTGGAGATTGAATTGTCCTATAAGTTAATGGGTTTGTCTGTGTGTCTGTCTGTGTGCGTGCGTGCGTGCGTGCCCTGTGACCCCACCCCACCCTGCATGCAATCCTGACTGGTAAGCGGTTAAGAAAGTTAGAGAATATGATATACATTTTTAATAAGAGAAGTCCAGACTGCAAGCAGCCCAGTCTAGCAGCACCAAACCTACAGTAACAGCCAAGCACATCTAACGTGTAATGTGTGTCATAGCATTGTCTAGCTGTGCAAGGTGGGAATGAAAAATATTTCTCTAATGCAGAAAACATTGTGCCAAAATAATTGTGCTCATTAACATTAGTACATTATGAACTCATTGCCATTACTTATTCTATTACCACTACACCTCATGTCCAGGAACAGCAATTTGAAAGAAATTTAAAACATTATTTAATCTCATAGCACATATCATATACTCATCAAATAAATTATCGTATTAAAGGAAGGTACAATACACAACACAGCCTACATTAATTGTTGAATGGAAGCATAGAACATACAACGATGGGTTTTAAAGAAATTCTTTTTTCTGTATTTTGACCCCCACATCCACAGACTTGTTTGTAAGTTTTAATCTTTATATGGTAAATGACTCATTGTACTGTCTGAGGCATTATTTTTATTACCATGAATTTAGTAAGGCCTTAAATATAATGATTAAAACAACATGCCACATGGAACAGTAATAGTCTATTGGGTAAAGCTTTGGATGATCAACTGAAAGGTTTAGAGTTTCATTCGAAGTTCTGCCATGCAGTCACGGTTGGGCCCTTAAGCAAGGCCCTGAACCCTGTCTGTTCCTTTAGCGCCATACAGTGGCAGACTCTGCGCTCTGACACCAGTTTTCCAACAAGCTGCGACATGCAAAGGAATAATTTTATTGTACTGTACACCTGTATATGTATATATGACAAATACATGTTTTCTAACCTTCTAACTTGAATTATAAATGTCTGTTTTAATACAGTACCATCTAAGGAATCTACCTTGCTTTTTACTAGATTTTCTCTAGTTTTGCTCTGTTCTTTCACTGTTAAACTGTTTGTTAGAGCAGTTTGTACATATATTTTATTTATTCTACTGAAATCTCGTGTCTATAGAGATATATTTGAAGTGGAAGGAGCAACACCTGTCGATACACAACATGCATCATCAGTTCCAGATCAACCGAGGGTTCGAAAGGTGGCACCCAGAGGAAAATCAATGGAGGAACTTGGAGTGTCGGAAATCTCCAGAGCTAAAGCTCTAAGCAAAAGCTCGGAGCAGTTACATCAGCTTCACAAAAAACACATCATGTTTGAAAGAGAGAAAGATTCATCATTTTTGGTACAACAGCAGGAGCACTCCCAAAGGAACCTCCAGCTACATTTTACTCCGATTGGCTATGAGCAGAATGCACAGACTGGCCACGTACTTTCAGTTTCCAAGGACCTTTACTCATCAGACCACCCATCTTCTGTACTTTACTCTCAGACGGTACCATGTGCTACCACTACCGCACCTTCTGGCTCAGACTTTTCTGCTTTTTTTAGCCATGTACCCAGTTCTGGTGGTAAAAACTTGCCGAATCATTATGGCAGTAATAATGGGACAAAGAACACACCTGCACCCAGCACATGCAAAGGAACCAGTGAGCACATACATGTCAGGTATGAGAGTCATTACAATACATTCTAAAGTTGATTAACACTTGGAAGGGTTCTTCAAAAACAAAACCTTCTACATAGTCTCCTTCCTTTCTGATGATTTTTTTAGAACCCAATTTTCACCCATTTCAGCATTTTCATTTGTCATGGAAATAGCTATACTGCTGCTCACACCTTTTTTGACCCATTCAACATTAGTGCCTGATCTCACAAGCCCTGAATGGACTCCGTCTGCAAACTGGGATAATGGTCATGGATCTAAATTGGAATGTTCACATACTCCTGTATTCGGCTACATAAAACACCTTAAGGGAATCTTCCCTTTAAAAAATCATTTAAATATCAATTAAAACCTGAAATCTTAAATGTTACCTCAACTTAAGTAATCCCTTAAAAATGGTGCTCCATTTAGTTCCATAACAATCTTTTCCCTCAGTATTATTTAAGGGACAATATTTAGGTCTTTCCTGAAACCAGAGAGATGGAGAATATGGCTGCATTTTGGAGACTTTTGAAGACGATTGTGTTTTTTGAGATAGTGAAAATTCTATAGATAGTGAAAAGATCCATAATTTCTTTCCACATGCGCCATTTCTCCAGTAGTTATAGTGGAATTAAATGTACTCTTTAAAATTGCTTTTCTTTTGCCTATTTTTTTTCCTTCTTCCCTTAAGGTTTATACTTGAGGTAAAAAGTTTAGTAATTTTATGCAACTGGGCCCTGGCCTTATTTTGGATGTCTTTGTTGTTTTGGTATTTAGTTATTTCTGTAACTGTAAAATATAATTCCAATGTGCGGCATCATATACAAACTATAGACACACTTAAAAAGATAAACAATAAATGCTTTTTATTATTTGATTTTTTTTTAGCAAAACAAGGACTCAAGAGCATCCCTTCATTAGTTATAAAGCACAACCAGGAGATTCTGAGATTCAGACATATAACTCTGCTAACAAAGTCTCCCTCATCTCTGGAATCACAACAGACCCCAGTCTGTGGTTGGGGCCACCTGAGACAGATGACCGGGAAATATCCACAGCACTTCAGCATGCACCCAATGGTCACCCTCTGAATACCCAGCCTCCACTCGAGATGGAACCTGCTCATAATGTTTCAGAACCTGACCTTGAATTTCCATCAACATCTAGAGAGGAAAATA
Source organism: Microcambeva bendego (assembly GCA_034509265.1). NCBI lineage: Eukaryota > Metazoa > Chordata > Actinopteri > Siluriformes > Trichomycteridae > Microcambeva > Microcambeva bendego. The sequence goes on from JAYDZG010000014.1 coordinate 8,921,793, forward strand.
ACGAGAAGAAGAAAGCAAAAGAGAACAACCAGTCTCCATGGGAGACGTTGGTTCGGGAAGTGGTCTCAGCAGATCAGACACTAGCTCAGATTTTATATCCTATTAGTGACCGGAAGACGGCAGTCATGTTGATGGAACAGTTGCTATCTGAGGACACTCTTTTGATGAAAGTACACTATAAGAAAAAGCAAGAGCAAGCAGTTATCACAACACAGAATGCCACCAGCAGGTGATTACTAACTGGACTGTATTGTTTTACAAACCAAATTCCAAAAAATGTTAATATAGTAGGTAAAACAAATAAATAAATAAGGCAGAGATTTATTACAGGTATTTAATTGAAAACTGCTAAGGGAAGAGATAATCATCAAAATATTTGCAAATATTTTCTAATTCCTAGTTTGGTCATTGTGTTATGCCTGATCAGTGTATATTATGTGTGCACTTTATATTAAATTTGTGAGTTCATTAGACCACTTAAGATGTTACCCACTAATTGATACATGTAGAAAGGTTATATACTGTAGAAAGAATTAGGCAAAGTAAATATGGAATATAGACACATTTTTCCAAGTGCAAAATATCCTAGTATCCTGTTGACATTTAACACTTAAACATCATGTCGGGCTCTGCACTGATATTATTAGAAAATATTATACTTTGTTTTCATGTTAAACCACTTTTACAATAATATATTTAAACCTTTTTTTATCTTTTGTAGCACTTTTTCACGTTATACTTGTTTTAGCAACAAGTTATAACAAGTTCTGCTTATTTTGTTGACACTTTGCTTTGTCTTGTTTATTCCAAGCCCTGAAAAGACAGCTGCTAGTAACACGGGTTTCTCACCACTCTGTGATGGACTCTCCAGTATGGGAGCTGCCCCACATATGAAGGTAAGTGACAGAGCAAGTTTTACACTTCTGTCCACAGTTCCGACACAGTCGTGAAAAAAGTATAGGAACTACAGAAGCAAACATCACCTGTAGATCTGTTGCAATGGTGGGTGTATTGCGGTTCCTTCGATTTGTGTGCAGCCTTTAATCGAACCCCTTTTCACCCATTGTTACCCAGTTTCCTGCCTGTCTGCAGACCAATTATGCCCCCTAGATGGCACCCAGCTGACCGGTGGCCTCGAACCAAGGTGCTCAGAAGCTCTGCTTGTTTGTTAGCAGAATATCACACTGCACCATCTGGGTGCCTGTTATCATTTTATTATTAAATGCAGTCTGGCGACCATATGAAGAGTGTATCTCTAGAACAGTGAACACCTTTTAAAAATGTTAATTTTATGTTTACTCCTTTAAATAACAAACATGTGGACCCCACAGCCTCCAATAACATACAATTTAAATGTTTAAATATTTACTTTCTTACTTGATGTTTCGAGCGGCACTGTCACCTCACAGCAAGAAGGTCCTGGGTCCCCAGTTGGGGCGGTCCATGTCCTTTCTGTGTAAAGTTTGCATGTTTTTCCGTGTCTGCGTGGGTTTATTCCAGGGCTCTGGTTTCCTCCCACAGTCCAGAAACATGCAGATGAGTTGATTTGGATATACAAAATTTTCCACAACTGTGTTAGATATAACCTGTGTACTGATTAAATCTTGTGTAATGAATAACTGTTTTTTGTCATGAATGTAACCAAAGTGTAAAAACATGATGTTAATGTTTCATCTTTAGCTAGCAAACTGACCAATTACATGTAAGCTAGACAAGACAGACCTAAAGCTGTATATACTGGGGTGCTCACACCATTGCAATCTACTTCAAAAAAATATTTATAAAATGCAGTTCCTATATTGATATTCTGTGCTGCAGAACAACATTATTAACATTATTCTGATGATTCACACTGAATGGTGTCAGTCAGATGTCTGTTTATCAGTAAATATGGACATATATTGAGACTTCAGCATTGTCATGTCTCATTTATATTTATGTGTGGCACATAATCTTATGTTATTTTTAATCTTATAATATTTTTCTTTAAACAGATAGTTCCAAAACTGTCCTGTAGCTTCTTGAATGGATCCATGAATTTATGAATGAAACAGCGGTCTAGCCGAAATCTACACATTTTTGGTGTATTTGTGCTCACTGCAGAGACACTGAAGTTTAAAGAAGGAAACATTGTTGCGCACATCTCACGGTCAAATTTCCTGTCAATCATGTTGCCCTATTTGAATGAAACCCAATCTATCCACATTTACTAGGCGATCTGCATACTGGGCCCCCCAGGTCTAGAAAATTCTGACCTTTGTTTGAAGAGATAAATCTCTACATGTAAAAATAATTTCCAGTTCTTTAATTTTCGTTCTGCCAAAGTCTGTGCTGTATTTCCAGACTCCTGCATGATCCATGTAGAAAAAGCTTTTCATTACGTTAGTTGCTGGGTTTTTTTCTGTCATGATTTGTTTATTTTGTATTCAGTTGATGTCCCAGCTTTTGTTTCTTTCTTATCTTCAGGTCATCTGAATGTGTTATGTCGTCCGCATAACTATGGTTATGATTAATCTTTTCTGACTTTTTGCAACTAACCGGTAGAGCCATACCATAATAGATGCTTGATTTAGTACTTTGCTTTGGTAACAATAAAAACGGTCCATTTACTTTTTGTCTCGTAGAAGACAGCATGTATTATTTCCAAAAACACTTCTCAAGGTGAACTTGTCAGACTACTACCACACATTTCCGGTTTACATGAAGGCTTTTGTGTTCTATGAGGTATTCTTAAGCCCATGCTTTTATACACTGTTGAGTCACATTATCATTGCCAGCTAATATCCAGAGTAACCACCGTGTGCAGCACTGACGGCAGCCAGTCGGGCTGGGAGTGACTCACTGAGGTCCTGGTAGGTTGTTTCGGTAATATGTAGC
>JAYDZG010000014.1:9013773-9026887 GCA_034509265.1 Microcambeva bendego
CTCAGTTGCTTAGACTGAATACCGTCACAAGTGTAAGTCACTTTGGATAGAAGTGTCTGCTCAATGGTGCGATTGTAAATGAAATACGACCAGGATAGTACAGATGTGCTCATCCAATTTCTATCACAGTAGCAAAAGCAATCATTAACAAGCTTCTGCACAGATGTGATGCTACGTCCATGAACTGTTTTGTCTTCGTACATGTTTTGAGAAAATAATGCACATACGTGAATTGGTTTAAAAAGTAGATCAAACAAGAAAGCTGTGAGTGTATTCGCATTTTAATTTCTGTTCGTGGTCTGATAATCATCCGAAAGATTCCTGTTGTGAAAAGCAAGCTCAGGTGAAGAACCAGGTAGACCTACTGGAACCGGTCACAAAAAATTATCTGCACGTGTATAGGCCCAGGATGGATGCTGGAGCTTCTCCCAGTTTTTTAATAGGCACACCCATCACATAACAAACACATATACAAATCCATCCACCTGCCTCCAGAAAGAACCTGCAAACTCCACACAAAATGGACCTACTTGGGATAGAACCCAGGATCTTCTTGCGACATACTTGGCTACTCTGCAACCGTCTACTTGGCACAAACTGGGCATCCCAATACCAATTAAACACGCAGTCAATAAAAGTCCACATGGGAGTATTGCTGCAGAACAACGTGACTCCCTTAACAGCACTAATTTACCAAGATGGGTGAACTTCAACATTCCGTTCAAGTCCCAATATTTGGAGAGAACAAATCACCTTTGAGATTTAGCCTAATGATCATGATGCATCTGATCCAGTCCAGCATGGATCAAAATCACTGTGAAATCAATTAGTACAAGTATTGGTGTACTACAGACATCTTATAGCATATTTAGCACTAGGTGTTCGTATTAGTAATGCATTGTTTACATCTCAGATGTGGCAGGATGGTAACCGACCTTAACCCTTCAGGAACTACTAAGTGAATGCTAGTGAGAGCCGAAACCTCTAGTTAATGTGTATAATATGAAAAATAAGATATAACATTTACGTCTGGATATCGTGTGATGTGGAGATAACAAAGGTAAACATAGCTGACACGATGCTAATCGGGGCCTGAAGCTAAACTTGCTAACCCAAACTCAGTAGATGCCGGTGTGAGCCTTTACCTCGGATTAAAATCTTGAAAGAATCCCCGAAGATTCATCTTTTTCTTCTTTGCATTACATGTACCATATTAACGATGGTCTGATGAACGAAGACTGTTCCAAGCTAAAGCCAGACAGTTGACACCGGACAGGACTCGGAAGAATCGACTCTGTGCCGAGTCTTCAAAGCGCGGATGTTTCGAAACACTGGTTCTGGGAGTAAAAGTCACGTGATCTTTAAGGACCATAAAATAGGTCCTGGTTGTATTTGATGGCAAACTTGACACTCTGGTTTTTAAAGGTCTGACTGTCCAGCATGAGAGACGGACCTTGGGTAGAGACCGATGTTCCATATGATTTTTAATGGATGCACTTAAACTGGCCCTATTTAAACGTGTGTTGCACTTTTAAACACTCATCAATCCTCAAGATATTCTTCTAGTGGCACATTATTATGAAAAATCGTTTAATATGGTTTAATAATAACTTTAAAGCTGAAGTTTTATCTTCATGGTTACATATGATCAAAAGTGGACATCTAACCTTTACAGCAGCCACAAGTCTTCACTCCTCTGGAAGTACTTTTAAAGATGCGTGTGTGTGTGTGAGAGAGAGAGAGAGAATTTATGCCTGTCCAATCAAAAGAAATGTGCTTTAATGACATCCACTGTATCGCCAATGGAACATGACATCAAATTCCCAAACCATCTTAATTAAATCAGCTTTAAATTAGGGCTCTGTGCAGGACACTGGAGATACTTTACAACAACTACTTTAATATACATCGCTCTGTGGATCAATTACATTTTTATATATGAATAATTAGGAGAGATGTCCATGTGGTACAACTGTTTCTCAAACATTTATTAGTATTTTTATAATCTAAAAGTCAAAGGAAATAAATTTGATTTAAACAAATAAATACAAATAATGTCTGAATTTTGTGAGGGGGTTTGGGGGCACAACAGAGTGTGCTGGACAGCAAATTAATAGTAATTGTTAAAAAAAAAAAAATTCAACATGTGACATAAAATTTGAGTGTCCCAAGCTTTCCATTTGTTTGTGTATTTGGATTGTATTGGATTTTTAACCTTCGTTTACAGCCACGATAGAAACAAGTTACTCCAACGTAAGATTTATTATTTCACAAGTTTATTTTAAACACTGTCATTGCCAATTTTGCTTCCCACTTAGCCACCATGCTGCCACCATCAAACCTATTAAGTTAATATGAATATTCACAGGTCCACTCAAAATTTACAGGGTTAGAGCTGCATTAGTAATTGTTTAAACACGAGAGAACAAAAATCAGATTTATAATATTTTATCAATATAGATTACAAAGCATAAAAAGATAATACAATGAGGCAAAGAAATATAATAAAAATTTAAATACGATCTTAAAAGAATACAGAGGATGTGCTGAAATAAAGGACCCTACCTGTGCTTCTGGGGTACATGAACTATTATCTATTTACACAGATCTACAAACAGTCATCTGATTTAAATGTTTTAAGAAGCATGGATAGTTGTGTTCATTGTGATGTGATTCGCCAAAGCAGTCAACGCAAATCATGCAACATTATCAGTTCAATACAGACGAGGCTTACGGGCCTAATGCACAAGTTCCACCTGGGTCGAGCTAAAAGGCAGGACGCCGCTTACGTAGTAAGCAATGCCCAACGAGAGCAGGGCGATGATGAGAAGGAGCAGCAGAACCCGCCAGAATCCCAGATCCTCTACAAATTCCTGCCACGTGGTGCGAAAGCTGGACAGCACTCCATCACTGTGGTGCAGGTGGGGGTTGAGAAGTGAATGATTCTCCATAGCACTGCATGAAAGGAACAATATTAATAAAGATGTGTTCATTGAAAATGGATTGTGAACTACACAGCAAATATTCAAACAAAAAATGTTAAGTAAAGCAGTAGTAACTAAATTGGGTAATCTAGGAACTATAATAATAAAAGCAAAAAAGAAACATTAATAATATTGACAATAACATTAGCAGTATCATGTTATCCTTCGTACCATATATATTTCAGCTCACCTCTCATAATCAGCGATGTGCATCTTGTCTAGGCTGGAATGGGAGCTGCGATTGAAACCTTTCACCTCCTGTTCCTCCAGCCCCGTCAGCAAGCGAAGAGCATCTTTGTTTACACCTCGTCTCTTAGCCAGCACCAGCGGAGTTGCTCCGTTATGATTGCTGTAGGAAGAAAAAACAATAATTTAAGCTACATTTACGGATCTATAGTTTGAAAAAATTGTCCCCATTCTGCCCTCAACTGATACATACTTTAGTGGAAGCAACATTGAGCTCTGCAGGTGTTAAATATTTCAGGGTTTGATTATTTATCCAACTGTATATCATGTTTTATGTGTCTGGTGCTAGAAAAGCATTCATCACTTGCACCATCTGAGTCTCATTTACTGTGAGAACTATTTCCTGACAAAACTAGGCTGTGGAAACTAGACCACTGATCACAGCCAGCCAGCTACCCGAGGAAAAATTGTTATATCAATTAGAGATGCACAGAACTAATCAACTGCTTTATAAATATGACATAGGCTTTCTATACATCTATGTTTTGAGTATACAGATATATGTGTTCAGTGAAACTTGACTTGCGAGTTCTATACATACACTTCGAATGTGATTAGTTAAAAAGGTTCATTTTAATGATGTTTCGTAGCATTTAAAAGGTTACAAACCAGATGTCGATCTTGAGTCCATTTGATACCAGAAACTGGATGGTGTCTACATGGCCACACATGTGCAGTGCAGTGTTGCCTTGGGCATCTGTAGCAAGCAGGTCTGCTCCAAACTTGTGCAGCAGGCGACAGATCTCATCGTTCCCACGTGCAGCAGCCAGGTGCATCCCGGTGCGACCGCGACAATCACGTGCGTTTGGGTCGAAGCCCGTCTCAAGAAGGCGTTTAGCATAGGCCAGATCTCCATCAATGCACGCCTGCAGCAGTTCCACTGTGGTCTGAGCAGTATCAGTAGCCAAAATGTATGACATGGTCCTGCCGAGCAAAGGACTCTTAACCTGAAAAATATATATTTATAAATTACTTTAGGAAAGGTTATAATCACAGTATTTTATAAAATGGGAAAATGTAATATCGTTTTTGTAAATAAAATGATTGTGCTATTGTAGCATCTATGTAACTATTTATCAGATCTAAAGTGAATAGCATAGCTAAACTAGTTAGCGAGTGCAAAGCCGCATCAAAACAATCGCCACCCATTAAATAACAACTTATACCTACTTTCACAAAAAAGACAATAAACAAAGAGCTGTTCGGAATACAGTTAACTTCACCTTAGTTATTGTCGCGATAGATAAAAAAATAACTAAGCAACAAAACCTTTATCCGTGCTCTACAGATCACAGCTAGAGTTAGCTTGCTGCTATAACTAAACATATGACGTATGGGTAAAGGAGTCGACCACAAAAAAACTACAACAACCATAATGCCATGCAATGTTTTGACTGCGTTAATCCGTTTGTGTTTCTTTTGACAGTTGTGGGATTTGTAGTTTATATTGCTCTTATTAATGCGAGGAAACGCCGAATTGACTCCATTATCCACAATGCAGTGGGTTTGTATTTGTAACGTTGACTTTAAACACCGATGACAGCCCAGGATGGAGGCAGGTAAGAAATGTAGAAATAATAAAACAACTAGTTGTAATTAGTCATTATCGGATTAAAACGTTTATCCGATATGTGTTAAAGAGAGTTATAAATGGCCTGGAGAAACGCGTCCAAGCGGGACATTTCATTAGATGTTTGTTTTCCGGGTGGTATTTCGTAACTGAGTTTCAAGTTTTCTCATTGTTCCTTGCTGGCCTGATTGCATCTTTTTTATAAACAAAGCGATCAAACTAACGCGCCCAACTTTCATTATTTGATCTGCGAGTTAGATTTAGTTAAACTCGGACTAACTTAGATAACTGTAAGATCAGTAATGCTGATCAGTAACCTACAACTGCACTGAATAGGGCCAGTGTCGGGTATGAAGATTATGTTTGGTGATTAAATGCCTTGTGTATAAAGGTATGGATGGATGAAGTGTATATAAAGATGGTGATATATATACCATCCCATAAGTGCGTAATGAACTGCCTTGATATATTTCAATGAAGAGTAGGAGGTTCAGAACACGTATGTGAAACATTTGGGAAAGAAACAAGGTGTATTTCTGGAGTGTTTCAACATCAGTTGTAAAGCTTCTTATTTATATGTGTGCCCCTTAGTGATGTCTGAGCTTTAGCTTATGGACAGATGTCCTTACATTCTTCTTAATTGCTATTGATAAAAAATAGTAAAATGTGTTGTTCCCATGGTAACGGCAAGTTATCTGGGTCTTCAGCATCTCCACATCAATAGTCAGTGATGGTATGTTTGACTTCTGGTATGCATCGGGCAGCATTGCATGTTAAGTAGTTAAGCTTAGTTAGATCAGACTTTCAATCTGGCCAATCTGATTATTATTGTTCCAAGTTCTCTGTTTTAAGATAATGGCTAATATCATGGTCCATAAGCCTTCAAAATTGCTTTATTACTCTACCCAGAAAGATACTGATTGATAGACATAGCGCTCTTGTATAAACCTTATAGCGACTGTTTGACTTAAATGGTAAAGATATTTTTTGGATTGGCTGAAATCATTTCTGCTTAATTTGCTTAACTGGCTTATGAATGAAATCTGTAGTTTTGTCAAATGAGGAGCTATTACTTTTCACAACTTTATTTGGTATGAAGCGAATTTTTCTGTTCAGTATTATGCATGTTGGAAGTGGGGTGAACCTTTATTAGGCCTTTGGATGGTGCAGCACTAAAACACACAAGCCCACTAAAGCTGACATCTCAGCTCTGGCACAAATACGGACAGTGATTTGTCTGAGGGTGGGACTGACGGCTGCAAGCTGGTTTGTGGCATCTGGACAAAGTGGCAGGGTAGAATGGAGATCAGTGTGTGACTTTCTGTGCGTGCTACAGATCTCCATAAATAATTGCTTTACGTCCAATGGTTGACTACTACATATGTGTTGGAGGGTGTGTAGGTCAGCAGTAGAATAGGCAGATTGCAATCTGGTAATTAGAGACTAGAGTGGGAGAAAATTCACAGAAATGTTTCTTGTAAAACATTTTATGAATTATAAATTAATTAGTACCTGCTTTCTTACAGTTTTGGCCAAGTATGAAAACCAGATCAACGTGTTCTCTGAATTCCTAGAAGACTTACCAGATGCAGATGAGCCGGTGTGGATACTGGGGCAGTGTTATAATGTTAAATCAGGTAAGCATGTAGAAATATATTGCCTATCTATGCAATTTCCAGCCATACAGTTGTAGAATGAAGATGCTCTGTGTAAAAAAAGCAGTACCCATGAATAAAAAGTTAGATGTGGAAGAACTTGATGGCCGCAATACCTTTCTTTAGTTGTAGTGTAGCAGAGGTAACTCTTTCAAGTCATGTTTTAAAATCTACTGAAAAGCCTTGTACAAGAGTGGACCGTGTTATTGCAGCAAGCAAGAGACCCAATCCTTGTTATGCTTATGATTGGTATTGAGGGTATTAAGTGTCCACACAATTTTGGACATATGTGTGAAATTAATTTAAACAAATTCTGTTTGATTACATGGTTACTGTGGCCCCAAACCGCTGAGATTTGGTGCGAAGAAGCTCTGTATCGGATGGGCGGCCCATCCAGGGTATTCCTGCCTTACACCCTGTGTTTCCTAGTAGAACCGTGCTCACTGTGCCATTGACCAGGATAAAGCAGTTGATAAAATAAAATATTTTTGCTTTTGTTTTGCAGAAAAGTCAGAGCTACTCAATGACGTGCATTCACGACTGTGGTTCACGTACAGGAAAAAGTTCAGCCCTATAGGTCAGTGAAATGCAGTCAGAATCATTGTTTAATCTTCTATCGTATTACATAACAATGTTAAATACATGTTACACTTGTAAGTAAAACGTTTCTGGGTGCTGATATTATTTTAATGGCCCGTAGGAGGAACAGGCCCTTCATCAGACACAGGCTGGGGCTGCATGCTGCGCTGTGGGCAGATGATATTAGCACAGGCCCTAATTTGCAGTCACCTAGGAAGAGGTAAGGCAGAAACGAATGCGGCCTATTGTTTCCATGTTATAGCAGCAAGATTTACAGATCTAAGTATCTAGGGTGGCACAGTGGCTCGGTGGGCAGCACTGTCACAATAAGAAAGTCTTGGGTTCGATTCCCAGTCCAGGTCAAGGTCCTTTTTAGAAGCCTTGCATTTCTCATACTGTATACCAACTTCTTTTTGTTTTATTGTTTTACTGTTTATCAGTTTGTTCAGTTTTATTGGCTTTATTTAAGTCATTGTCATTGTTTTTATGTCTTTTTTTTTTTAAATAAATCTTGTGTGTATTTTATGTTTTATAATTATCTATTTACAGCACTTTGTCTCAGCTGTTGTTGTTTTTAAAGTGCTACATGAATAAAGTTCTTCGCATTTCTCTGATAAACTAATCATACATAAATAAAGTTAATAAAGTTAAAGTCCTTGGGGTGTTTAGGTGACGCAGCATTGCGAGGTTTGTGTCTCGGCTCTACTATCAGTCGGCTGGGTGCCTTCTGTCAGGTATAATTGTTCAAATACCTGCAGCAGATAAAATTGGCCTCTAGTCTTCAATAATTCGAACAGAAGCTTTATAAGGGTCCAGGTTGCTCAGAACGCCTGCACAGAAGTAGAGGAACAAGGTTAATCTTAGACACTGAGTTGTCTTATAGGTACCTATAAGTAGATTTTCTTCATGAAGATCAATAAAGGAATTGTATCTTAGTACTTTTTTCACAAAATCTATTGAATGTAATTCAAAGGTGGACTTTTGTGAATCTGTAGAATGGCGGTGGGAAAGCGAGGGACATCAGCCAGCAGAGTATCAGCGAATCCTTCACTGCTTCCTGGACAGAAAAGATAGCTGTTATTCGATTCATCAAATGGGTATGTGACTTAAACAATGGGAGACTATGTTCCACCATTTATGACCATTTGAAGACACTGGCTATGATTCAGGACTCACAGGTTCAATAAATGTTCCAATTTTAGCCCTTTCCAAAGCATGCTTGTGTGTGCTTACTGTTTAATTCTTGATTCCTGTTGAATGTCTCTGTGTCTCTGTGCAGCTCAGATGGGGGTGGGCGAGGGCAAATCTGTTGGAGAATGGTATGGTCCAAACACGGTGGCACAAGTCTTAAAGTAAGTCATTTTACACCTGCAAAGACAAATTTTACCAATCACCTTACATTCTCTACATTTACATTCATGGAATGAAGCAAACGCTGCAGTCAGGCTGCAAGGAAGCATTTTATCCTTAAAGTGGATGTTCGCAGTAGGAGAGCATCTCCAAAACTTCAGCTCTTGAGGTGTGTTGCTTTTCTGCAGTGCAAAGTATCTATCAAAAGGGAGGAGAAAGGAACAGCTGGAAACCGGCTATGGTGTTGTGGGTGACCAACGCTCATTGATGCACGTAGGGAACGAAGGCCTGACTGTGTGTGGTCCTATGCAACAGTCGAACTGCTGTAGCTTAAATTGCTGAAGAAGCTAATGCTGAAGGAGTCAGAATACTACACTGTCTAAGCAATGGAGGGATTCGAGGCTTGGCTGAAGCCAACAGTGACTACCTGGCAGTTGTGAAGCTTGAACCAGTGACCTCTAGGCTACCATAACAGCTTTAGCAGGGTGCACCGGAGGCCACTAGACTTGTTTTGACACCCTACTGATTACATTTACATTAATACGAAGCGATTTCCAATTATGACGGAAACAATTTGAGTCCATTACTAGTGTAGTACCTTAATTTCTGAGCTTACTACCCTGTTTTATATTCAGGATGATAATACATCAATCAAAGTCTGCCACTTGATCTCATAGTGCATGTTGGTATAGTGTACATCATTTCATTTGTCTATTAAAGATTGTTTCGTACAAGTTGATAAACAATTGCTTTTTATACTATTAATAAAGAATTTGTTTATACTCACAGGAAGCTTGCCTTGTTTGATGACTGGAATTCCTTAGCTGTGTATGTGTCGATGGACAACACAGTGGTGATCGAAGACATCCGTAAGTGTGTTTGAGTCTTATTTATGTTGTTAAATGATACCGAGGTCGTTACCTTTCCACTTATGTTCATTCACTTATGCTCTTCTCCATCTATAGAGAAGCAATGTCAACAGGCACACCAGGTCGCACGGCCCAAGGAACATTCCTTATCGGCTGAGTCTTCATCAGGGCACGGGTTGGCAGAAGACGTAGAGCTGAGCCGGGATCAGAGCCCTCTGTCTCATATCCAGCATTCTCAGCAGTCGCAGGACTGGAGACCACTGCTGCTGCTTATTCCACTCCGGATGGGCATCAACGATATCAACCCAGTCTACATCCAGGCCCTGAAAGTATGGAGACTTGGTTCTAATCTTGGGAATGGGTCTAGATCAGAGGATTTTAAGGGGATGGTATGAAGGCCCGACGAGTCTGGTGCAGTAGGAGCTCTTGTTCATCACTGGACGTCGTTAGCTTCATATCCCTTCCTAGCACTAACAGCGAGGAATTGAAAAACCTGCCATTTATTACTTGACTGCACAGAAAGGAGAAATAATCCTATCACCCCCTGGTGGGAGCAGTTTGCGAGTAGTATAGTTATTCTATTTAAATCCTCCTGCCTCCGCCGGTCCATGACGCAGATAAGGTTGGGGATCGCTCCTGTACACGATCGAGATGGCATAACATTTAAATTCTGGTCCTTCCAAAAATGTCTTGATTATTTATAGCGTGGCCTTTAAAATGTCCGCAAGATACCAAATATTTAATAACTAAAACTGTGTGTCATTGTTGAACACAGCAAACAGCACATCTTATTATGTACCATATAGCTTCCCGTAACTAAGGTTTTCTTTTTATTCAAGGAGTGTTTCAAGATGCCTCAGTCCTGTGGAGTACTAGGAGGAAAGCCCAACCTAGCTTATTATTTTATTGGATTCATAGGTAAGCAATTTTAAATGTGAGTATTTTAAATGTGAACCTCTACATTTGATTTGTTGTGTGGGAGCATTTTTATTTTATGTTACCATTGGAAATCATTACTTTGTGGACCCCTGTTTGTACAACTCTTGACAAAACTGCTCACTACCATGTAGCAAATATCCAACTCGGAGATACATGTCAAAACTATCAGGGTTCTTAAAAAACACAGTTTCCACAGTTTAATGTGATATGACTGTGACAATGTGCTTTATACTCCTAAAATGACTTCATTAACAAACTCATTTGTTTAATAGAATCAAAACTCTTGATGCTCTATGGTTCATTGACTGTTGTTGCAGTGATGTTTGCTCCTCGAGTCGTTTATCTGACATGTATCTCTATATCATTAGTAGTTAAATTGGATTGATTGCTATTTTTATTCCTGCTGGTTTCTCTACTGTTTTACTAACGAATCCTCATATGTTCGAGTAGATGATGAGCTGATCTATTTGGACCCTCACACCACTCAGTCAGCGGTGGACTCGGAGACAGGTTGCACTGTAGATGACCAGAGCTACCACTGCCAAAGAAGCCCACGTCGAATGAAAATCACCAGCCTGGACCCATCGGTAGCACTGGTAAGATGGAGCTTTATTTGGGCCAGCCGTAGCTGAGTCGTTAAGGTGCTGGACTTGTAATCCAAAGGTTGCTGGTTCAAACCTCATTACTGCCTGGTGACTGCTGTTGGGCCCTTGAGCAAGTCCCTTAACCCTTAATCCTAATTAGTCACCTGTACTGTTACTGTACTGTACTGCTTTGGATAAAGGCTAAATGTAAATGTAATGTAAATATAATTCCAAAAAGATTTTGCCCATTATACATACACGGACAACTAGACGGGTAATTTGTGATGAGAGGTTGTCACGGTTATCTGGAGCCATGCTGACTGGATATGCATACTGTATGCATAAAGCGAGCACATTGATTGAGGATTGATGCCTCATTGGGTTAAAGTCTGGGAAATTACCTAGGAACATGTATAGGTGAATGAGATCTGAAAGGATGATTTCCTACCCAAATGGGTTGAGATCACCTTCCACACCTTATTTATCTACCCAGCCAACTCATGAAACGTGACTTATGTGTGCTGCAGCCATCAAAATTACGACATGGTTATAATAATGCCTGCCTAGACAAAGAAAGAACATACAAATGAAGATTGAAAAAATCTATTTGAGGTGTGCCCAGATTAATTCTGCCTAGACAAAGAAAGAACATACAAATGAAGACTGAAAAAATCTATTTGAGGTGTGCCCAGATTAATTCTCTCGTGACATGTTGACAAACGAATGTGTTCTGATTTGCTGGTTACAGGGTTTTTTCTGCAAGAGTGAGGAGGACTTTAACAGCTGGTGTGATCAGGTCCAGCAGGTAACACCCCCGGCCGTCATATCCCTCTACTTATGAAACTTCAAGACTCTTGAAGAAACTTTATCTTGGTTGGTCTCTGGTTCACGTATTTGCTGGTCTGACCTGACAGGAGATCCTGAAGAAGCGAAACCTGCGGATGTTTGAACTGGTGGAGAAGCATCCATCTCACTGGCCACCGTTTGTTCCCCCAACTAAACCGGAAGTGCAAACCACAGGTGCAGGTATGGATATCAAACCAAGGTTGTGGAATAAAATGAGACCACTTAGCAATTATCACTTTATTTTAATTTACAATTTCTAAATATGTTATTGACAAAAATGAGAAGTGTTGTTTTATCTATAAACAAAAATAGGACTTTTAATAAAATAAACCAAGGGTCTTATTTTTGTCAAACACAGTGGTTAGGGTACAGGACTAGTAATCCTAAGCTCACCGGTTAAAACACCACCACTGCCAGGTTGCCACTGTTCGGCCCTTGAGCAAGGCTCTTAACCTTCAACAACAGGGAAAATATGTAAAAATCACTTTGGCTAGTGACCGTATGGCCGTGTGCCTCATCTCCATTGGCCTAAAACATCTGCTCAATGCATTTGTTCTCCGGATCTCTGGCTTAACTGTGTACTGATGTAAAGGACGGCGATAATCACCCAGCAGACACCACACGGGCCAGGTCTCGGAGGTTGAGGTGCACCGAGGGAGTCAGGATGTAGCTAGGGTCCACAGCTGGAACCATATCACCCAGAGTCAACCAGTAGCCTTCTATCTGCAAACAGCCTCCCTCTCTCGGCTCTGGAATGGCCTGCGAGAGAGTATGAAGACTCAATATACTTTACACTCATTGGTCGTGCAATCAGACATCATGTGAACACTTTACCTGTTTGAGACACTTGACCTTTCCACCTAAAATGTACTGGCGGACCAGTTTCTCTACCACAGGGTGGGAACTGCGGTCCAGCTGTGTTAGGAAACTCAGACAGAAACCCTGTGAACGTACAAACACATTTAGTCTGCGTTCACTCCAGTTGTGCAGAACCTCTCATAGAGGTGAGAAGAAAAGATGACCTCATAGAGGGAACGCTGGACGCTGTAGCAGGGATTAGAAGCAACGTATTTTAGGGCCCTGCACAGCGTACGTAGACTGTAGTGAGGTTTGTGGCCGGTACCATCCACCAACTGCAGGTTCGCCTCTTTACGAACGGCCAAATAAAAACTGCAAACAAACAAAAAAATTTGCACATCAACCCTAATTCATTCATTCGTTTTATTCATTTCTATCAATCACAACGTCCTGACGTCTGTCAGAACCAATGACATTCCAACGCACAGATCAGCATGGGTGGGCAATCTGAGCACTGTGGGACACGAGACCCACAGTACGTTTACTAGCACCAATATATGTGCGAAAAATCTGACCTGATGATGCCTTGTATCAGGCTCCTGTTCAGGTTGAGGCCTTTCAGGTAATCGGAGACGAGGATCCGCAGATCACCTTCGCTCTCCAGCTCTTCCACGTACAGCTCAGTAAACCTGTC
>JAYDZG010000014.1:9052652-9069409 GCA_034509265.1 Microcambeva bendego
GGATGTAAAGCAGAAAAATAGTAATGACTCTCATCCTCATTTATTCATTTACAAAAGGTTTTAAAACAGCCAGTCAACATATCGTTAGTTTCAGGTGGTAGGAGAGTGTACAGGGTAAGTGGGTCTTCCAAATTAGTGATGGTTGATGATCTTTTTTTTCTCACTGATTTCTGAAGTAGCTGGTCAAAATCCTGTTCCACCGACAACAAGCAACATTACTGGAGATGTTCACAACCCCCCTGTCTTCCCCTAAAACAGCGCTCATTAAGTCCTGTCAAACTATGTAAAGATTAGACAATTAAAACAGTGGATTAAGAAAATGATGCAATTGCTTTAAATGTAAAAACATGAATTCTGCTTCTGCTGGTTTGAGTATGGTTTCCAATAAGTGACTCATCTTCAGACCAAATGCTAGGAAGTCTTTTTATAACTCGAGGTTTATTTAATGATTCATTTTTTATCGTAGTATGTGTTTTAATGTCTTTTAATGAAATCTCAATTATTACTTCCCTGGGCCTGTATAAATACAGCAAGATGACTGCATTTATAGAACATTGGCTTCTTGGCAAAGTTAGAAGAAAACACCTTACGCCTTCGTGTCACCTTGCTGAAACAAAACTCAAATGACCTAATGTAATTTAAGAAACAGAAATATGCTGGAATATTAGTGGTAAAACACTCTTTGAGGATTCCCAGGTAATATGCAATTTGATGTGAAGTTCAACAATTCGTGTCTCAGGTTTACTGGTTCAGTTGCACCATGAGTTGGTCCTAGCAACCATACATTAGTGAATTTCACCAAGATGTCAAGTCTAAAGGAGATAGATACATGACAACCAACTCAGAGAGGGCTGGGTCAAAGCATGGGTGAGAATTTCTGTCCGAAACCTCGCATGAATGTTCTAGGTTTACATTTAACCATTAAGGTCGGATAAGCCTCTGAAAAACATTTTAAGACATTTTCTTTAAAAAAATCTTCGAAATTTGTGATTTAAAAAACGAGGTCTGTGAAATTAAGCATGTTGTCCATGTAGTGCTCTGTAATTTGTTGAAATTAAAATAATATATTAGCATAGTTAATAGGGTTATTTTGTTCTGATTTATATTATATACTTAATTTAAGAACTGGCTGAATTTGACATTTTTTTATCATTTATAATAGATTAAACTAATTTACATTTTGTAGTTATCTATTAATTCAAACTGACACAATAATACAACATTACTACAAACAATTTACAACTATATTTAAACATGTCTCTTTCAGGGGGTTTAGATGTAAAGAACATGATGGTTTTTTGTTCAGTAGATCACCAGACATCGATAAGTGTGATTTTATATTCCTTGTTAAGATACCTCAGTTTTTCTTGGCTAGCTGGGCTTTAGCTTTCTTCTGCTTGAATTGTCTGATTTCCTCCAGTTGTAAGCCATGTGCCTTTTGTCTAAAAGATACAATAGGCATGATAATCAAGTCACTGCACATGAGCAAGTCAAGAGGTACAACCAACTTCACTCCAGTAGATCTTTTAACTAAGTTAGGATTGACGTTGATCTTGGTCTGTTTTTTTCAGGGTAACTCTTATCAATATGTGGTATTTGTAATTTCAGCATAGCATGAGGTTTGCTTTCAGGTACAAATACCCTAAAAATACTTTGATTGTTATACCTACCCTGGCTTAAGCTCAGGAGGCACAGGGAGTGGTTTGTTGAATCCATCTTTACCCACAAGCCAATAGGTTTCCTCCATGCCTTTGCCCTACCAGGAACAAAAAGTAGGTTTTAATAATAATAATCATCTCATTATTTTTCAAAACTGGCTAAGGGTTATGAACACATACCATTTCATGAAAATGCACCCTCTCAAAATGTCTTTAAAATGTAGAATTCCAGAATTTGGAGTTCAAGTCTTTCATTTCAATAAATGTGGTAAAAAATGGAGCTCCCGGAGGAAACGGAGACACAGAGAGGACAAGCACACAGACTAAAACTTGAACAGAAAGGACTAGGAAATGGACCCCGGGACCTTCTTGGTGTGAGGTGACAATGCTTCCCCCTGAGCCACCGCACCAGCTCACATTTTAAATAAACATCCAGGCTAAAATATGAATACGCAGCTAACCCCCCTTTCCCTACTCACCTTATGTGATTATTAAAGATTTTAAGGTATTTTAAAGTTTTTAAGTCCATGAAAAATGTCTCTATTTGTCAAACATGTTTTTAATGATTATGCTTCGTAAAAGTTTTCCATGGAACAGTTGGAAGCATAACATAAATTTTACCTTCTGACATTAAATTCAGACCATCACAGAAATACCTCTATTTGTAAGACATACTATTAAAATACTAGCATGGACAAAATAAAGGACATATGTTAAGAATATGTAACTATCAGGGCCTAAAAAGTTTGGCCCTGACAGTGGAGTTTCCCCACAAACCATTCAAAAGAAAATCAAACAGTTCAATTCAGATTTTATCATAATGGTTCAATTATGCTCAAACATGATGCTCAGTGAAAGGCATAACATGGTTGACTTAAGTTTGGTAATTTCACCACCATGCATGCTGAAATTTATATCCTGAAAATGGTACATCATAAGGACAGTGGGTGGCACTGTGGCAAAGCTAGTAGAAGTAAAGTAGGTGCCACACAGACACATGGTTTCTGAGGTTCAGGGTTCACTTCATTCACAGAATGAACTAAGATTTAGCATCAAACATTGATTAAATGCATCCTTTGTTTTTTTTTTATTGGTAAATCCATTAAAATGAAGAACATGTGATTAAAGTTTACTTGTCAGGCCATGTAACATTTTAAAATGCTTAGTGGTCCAGCTTTATTCATCTGAAAAAGTGTATGCTAGCATTAATTGTATCCCTGACTTGCTGTTGGTGCAATAGTAGTGAATATTAACTGGATGAACATACACATGAAGGCTTGTAACTAGATTTTACTGAATCCCACCTATGCTTAAATAGAAAGTTGATCACCTTTAGGTCACTTTCTGCACGATGCTGGACCTTGTAGCCTTCCCTAAGCTCAAGTAGGATTTTAACAGTAGTGTGACCGACATGGATGCGATATGCTGTAGAAAACAGTAAAATACCAAATTAATTTTACACTAATATGAAATATAAAAATTACACTTACTATAATATTATGTAAGAGATCTTCAAAAAGTTTCTGCACTGTTATATTTTTATTGAAAACTGTGATGGCAGATGGAGTAGTAGCTGGTCGAGTTTGAGAGAGCTTATAGTCCGCAATGAAGCTTTAAGGGGAAGAAGATTTTCATGTGATGATGTGACGGCAGCGCTACATTAAAATAGTATGACACTGAGAAAAATGTATTTCAGAGAAAGGTGAAAAATAATTTGTTTTAAAAAAATGTAATGTGCAGAAACCGTCTGAAGAGCCCTGATATTATGCATTTTCAAAACTAATTTAAGCTTATCATCAGTATCAGGTGCAAAATGTTAGTGCTGGATTGAATCTCTAGGTTTCCCATACCTTCATAGACCAGCATGAACTGCTTGGTAGATGTTGCTGTTGTTTGGCAACCCGAAATTATTCAAATAAAATGCTAATCTTACAGTTTAGGTGTAGTGGTCTATTTAAATCTAGTGGGGTTTGAATCTGAACTGAGCAACTGGTGTCTATGGTTATGTCTCTGAAATAGGGGGTGGAGTGACCAAGGATCTTTTTTATTTATTTATTTTTTCAAATATTTTCATTTTTTAGCAGAAATAAATGGATCTGCCTCACTGTTCCTGTACTTTTGGAGGGGAGTTTTTGTTACTCACATGGTAAACTAGCGAGTGCTTATCCTAATAAAACATTTAGTAAGATACATTAGATAAAGAAATTATTTAAAGAGAAATGCTCTTTCTACTGCCTGCACCACATTTTCACAACACATCGCTACAGTTATTTCAGTTTTACCACATTGCATTGTTCTTTGGTCTTGGGTAATCAAAACATGTGGTAAACCCTGGGCAGCACACAGGGCAACACCTTTTTCATTTCCTCATATCTTAAATAGCAACTAATGTCACTTACGCATGCCTGTAGATTCCATTCTGGAGGCAGTGGTCACAGTGTCTCCAAACAAGCAGTATCGAGGCATGGTCAGACCTACCACTCCAGCCACACATGGACCTGAAAAAAAACATGCCATGTTAAAAACACATGGATGTAATTTCAGAGCTCTGCGCATGTTCTCCTAATGTAAAATAATATTTAAAATATGTTAAAGCCAAGTTTGGAAGTGTTTTTAAACTAGCAATAAAGGGTTTTGTTTAATGATTAACAGTTTTGGCAGCACAGATGAGCTAATAACTCTTCTTTAAGCACATCGCCTTTTAATCATTACATTTAATGTGGTATAATATTAGTGTTTAAAATGTAACTACTTGCAAAGGGCAAAATTAAAAACATTATTCCTGAGTAACTTTGCATAATAAAATGAGTTGCTAATTGTTTCGATCAAGTCAAGAATTAACTTTTACATCTCAGAACTGTAGCTTGTTTTCTAATCGAAAACCGTGATTCTACAGACAGGTATTGGTATCGAAGTCCAAATTGTGGTATCGTGACAACTCTAGATGGTTTGTGCCGCCCGATATCTGAATGGACCAAATAAACAACAATCTACTTACCAGTGTGTAATCCAATGCGGATACGTACAGGTACATCAGCCATGTGTCGCATCTTAAAGGTGCAAACGGCACTCAGAATGTCCAGTGCCATGTTAGTTATTTCAGCAGCATGTCGGTCACCATTGGGAACAGGCACGCCAGATGCCACCATGTAGGCATCTCCAATAGTTTCAACCTGAGCGTAAAACAAAATTACATAACAATGTAGTTTAGGTTTGCAATCAAACACAATCGTGAAAAGTACCTATAAACATTTAAATGTCTAACTAAATTGGATAGGGACACTTCTAAACATTTGCTGCCATTAAATGATTTAAAACTAGAAAACCACAAGGAAAGTATTCCTGGTTTTGGCTCTGGAAAAACAGGTAAGCATGTATTTAAAACTTTAAGATTATATGGAATTATGTGTTTGATGAGTTCTATGACTTGGGTGAAGTTCAAATCACATATGTGGCATGTGATACACAATTTGTGCTCATATACTGACCAGGCATAACATTATGACCACTAGCGTTAAGTAAGCAACACTGATTCTCTCTTCATTGTGGCACCTGTTAGTAGGTTGGATATATATTTGGCAGCAAGTGAACAGTTTGTGCTCAAAGTTGATTTTTGAAGCAGAAAAATATATGTCAGAGCATCTCCAAAACTGCAGCTCTTGTGGGGTGTTCCCGGTCTGCAATGGTCAGTGACTTTCAAGCTGCACCAAGAAAGAAACAGTGGTAAACCGACATGGTCATGAGTGACCAAGGCTCACTGATGCCCATTGGGAACAAAGGCTGGCCTGTGTGTTCTGATCAACCCGATGAGCTACTGTAGTACAAATTGCTGAAAAAGTTGACCAACCCAATATCAGGAAGGTGGTCATAATGGTATACCTGATCGGTGTACTTTTGACCTGTTCCAACATGTTTTATTACAGTTTTACCTTGTAGACATCATGATTTCCAATAATGGCATCAAATAAGGTGTACAGATCATTGAGCAGGTCTACCACTTCAATAGGCTCACTGTTGGCAGAGATGGTAGTAAATCCTACTATGTCACTGAAGTACAGTGTCACATTATCAAAGTATTCGGGCTCCACTGTGCCTCCAATTTTGAGAGCCTCAGCCACAGACCTACAAATGGAATGAACATATGGAAAAACATTTGTAAAAAGCAATGTTTGGTGTGTTTACAGGAAAGACTAAACTTAAACTTAAATTATGGTGCACTTACGGAGGAAGCATTTGTGTGAGTAGTTTTTCCGTTTTTTGCTTTTCGATCTCCAGCTCCTCTGTCCTTTCACGGATAAGCTCTTCGATGTTAGAAGAGTACTGCTCTAACATGCGCAACATAGAGTCTATGATGTTCGTCTTCTTTCCTTTGTTAATGTTTCTAAACTAAAGACAATGAAAAACTATTTTCAAATTGCTGAAGGAAAAGAAAGGACTTGAACAGTAAAATATTTTAGATATTCCGGAGCAATTGGTCAGCAATTTTGTGCCGTTGAATCCCCCTTAGCCTTGGTATGTATTCAGAATTTTCAAGGGTTCTTCATACCTAATCAACACACCCTTTCCTCATCTCTGTGCAGGAGCCATCAATCAGCCAGAAGAGGTCATAAGTGCGTAAATTCCTATATGAACTCCTATATGAACAACAAGCCAATTGTTCTTCATGTGGCTGCTCAGCTGAGATTTGATACTATGCAGTTGAGATCCCTGCTTAGGTGCACTATAATATGTTTTGCTGCAATGGCTAAGTGCTAAGCACCACAGCAGAAAGGTGCTGGGTTTGAGGTGAAGTGTATGTTCTCCCTGAATCTCTATGAGGTTCCTCCGGGTTCTGCGGTTTCCTCCCTCAGTCCAAAAACATGCACTAAATTGTACTTTAGGTAAGTGTGTGTTTGTGAGTGTGTTTGTGAGCGTGCTTGTGCATCTGCCCTGAGATTGATAGGCACCCCATCAAGAGCTGGGATAGGCTCCAGCACCCACCACCCCTGCAAACTGGATTGGAAAAGCTGTTAAAATAGTGAATACGTGTTTTGTCCAATGTATTGATATTGTGGTTTTAGGACTTTCATAGATTCTATAAATCACCTGCTCAAAGATCTCCTCAAATCTTGGCCGTCTATCTGGCTGCTCGTTCCAACATTGCTTGATGAGTTGAATGCATTCCATAGGTGCAAAGTCAGGAGAAACCGCCGGCCTGCATATTGGAGGAGGTTTCTTAAGCTTCTGAATTATTTCTGTAGATCAAATCACACCAGTATGCATTTATAATACAGTTAGTTGCGCACAAGGAGCTAAAATGTAAATGACATTCTCATCCACTTGGATGGGAAATAATGTATTGCTGAAATATTATAATGATTTCCATAACTATTGTTCTCTGTGACTATATAAATAATAACATTGTAGAACACTGTACATCATCTGTACACCGTGACATACTGTTAGAAATTTCACAATATGCACAACAAAACAAACATTCAAAAATCATACAAAATATCTGTCCATTATGACCCTCTACTCAAAGTGTCTTGGGATGCAACATCAATCGAAGAACGGTTTGCTTTATAAATATCATTTTTGTGCCTGATCACCCACTCACAATCCTAAGATAACCATTTGCAATGCCAGCTGACAGCTGGAAGTGAAAATGTGTTGTAGAGTGATGAATCACATACCATCTGACAGTCTAATTTAATGTGGGTTTGTCAGTTGGCAGTTGAAAACTACAGGTGACTATGCTTGCGTGTACAGTAAAGTTTGGGTGCTCTGTTGAACTGGGCTTCTTTGTTCCAGTATCATTAAGTCATATCTTAATGCTTCTAATTGAGTGACAGTTTGAAGAGGTTAAGAGTTGAAAGTTCAGCATTATGACACCCCTACATAAAGAGCCCAAATTGTTATCCAACCTATTTGTTGCTTGTGTGTTCGGCCTTGTAATGTCACAGTAGGGAATCATCTCTGCGTAAATCTCCGTCCCTCTTGTCCCTCTTAGCCCATTTGTTACGCACATCCTTATTTAATGGTTTCCACTCATGCCAAAAAGTTGGGTTGGCTGTTTTTTATTTATCATAGGTGGAGTGTCAAGTGGACGTGATGTGATTGTCACTATGTCTCTGATAACCTTACTTTTTAGATTTAATGCATGTTTAACCTCTGTGTTTTTAATATATATTTAACTAAGCTTACCTTCAGCAGGCATGTGGAGCATGAAGAATGGTGGTCCTCTCAGCACTACCTCTTGAACTATGATGGAGAAGCTATAGACATCACCCTCATATGAACCATACTGTCCAGGGTGAGGGGTGCGCAGGTGCTCGGGAGCAGTCCACAGCAGCTCTACGTTGAAAGACAGATATAATTTATCATTTATACACCTAGTTTTAAACCTGATAAACTTAATAGCTTTTTTATACAAATTCTGTTTCTGGAGTTGGGACATGTAAAATGCAACAAAAATAAGAATCTAAACTGATAACAAGAATACATTTGAAATATTATGGCAAAGATTGTTCAAGTTGTTATAGACTTGAGTCTTATAGTCAGTTTAGAAGCACGGTTCTTAGTACTCTGGGTCTCAATGTATAGATTGGCATGCAAGGGCAGCCTCATGCGTGTTACAATTGCTTGTGGGCAACAGAAAATCAAGTCATATAAATTGATAAAATATTAAATCTCTAGGCTAAATCTACACAAAATTCTTTTTGATTCAGAAAATTAGAAATTAAGTTCTTAAGTAATTTAAACTCACATAATCAACAGAACATTTCTTTACCATTAGAAGGTGTTCTTCATTCATATTTAGTCTTCTACATTAAACCCAGACTTACCCTCTGGTTTGAGTTCTGTGTAGGGAAACTTCTGGGTGTGCAGAACTTCATTATAGCCAAAGTCAGTTACCTTCAGTACAAAGCGACCATCCACCACACAGTTACGTGACTTAAGTCGGCCATGGCACACACCTCTATGATGTAAGTACTTCATGCCCTAGTAAAAACAAATAATGATAAACAAAACTATACATATTCAAATATATTAAGCCCTATTTTTGTGATATGTTGTATGCTGTTTATTGTTGATGTAACAGGCACTATGGGTTTGTGCACTGCTGTGTGTCCAAGTGTGTGTAACAAGCAGGGTGCAATGAACGTCTGCCTGTTAGACTGTTGACTTTTTTTTTTGGTCAGTAGCAAACCTGTGTTTTCCATTGACAAGATAGCAAGTAAATTACCTAAACACACCTCATTTTGAGACTACCATCCCCATTGGCATTTATATATTAATACATTAGCATAACACAGGCACAAGGCGAGAAAATACGTGCGATGTAAGATAACAATGCGCAAGTTGTGTTTTTTCTATAGGACTTTTATGTTTAACATATTTGCAGTTACTCCTGAAAGATTAGAATACTGCTTGTTTATGCAGATATGTGTAATAACCATTTTGACTCTTTAGAGTAAAAGTATAATTCACAGTGACAGACCACATGTTTATCCACAGTGTCATTCTGACTGTATACCTTGATAAGATCCATCAGCAGGGAAGATTTAAACATCCAATCCAATTTAACATCCTCATTGCGAAGTAAGTCCTCTAAACTTCCCCGAGAGCAGAACTCAGTAACAATAGCAAACACACCACGGTCATGAAAGAACCCCAAAAACTGATTCAAGTTTTCATGACGAATATCCTTCATCTGTGTGGGCAAAAGATATTGTAAGTAGATAAAAATATGCTAGTTAGTCCCAAGTAAAATTTAATACCAATTCAAATGTTGATATTGAATACATACCAATTCAAAGATGTCACTAGTCTTTGGATTGATAGACCTAAACTCTCCAGATGGCAGCCTCTTCAGCCAAGCCCAGTCCCCCTGTGCAAAGCATTAACACAGCGTTACATTTTTACCTTTCATTGAAATAAAGTGAGATGCAAATTTCATGTTCTTTTACCTCAAATATGGCTACATTGGAATTTTCATAGTCAGGTTCAGGGGTGTCCGAGACGAAGAGGTGGGAATTCATTTCACTATTCTGGTCTGACAAGCATTTGTCCACCTCTGCTTTACTACCTTCTATACTCAATTTCTAAACGAGAATAAATGACGTCATGGACGACAATACTGAATTATAATAAATTAATTAATTAAACAAATGCTTTTTAAAATATTGCAATCACTGAACCAAGCATCTTAACAATCTAACAAGAAACTGACCTTGTGACTGAGGGAGGGATTAATGAACGTCACATCATTTAGGGTAAGAAGCATCTTGTTGGGACCTCGAATCACTCTAATTTGATTGATGCGACGTCTGCAAGTCAATTACAATGAGTAAAAGAATTGTACAATTTTATAAAATGCGTAATTGAATAGAAAACTACATAGAAATTATTGGCCGAAGTATCCAGGTTTTATTTAAAATCTCTGTTCAATAAATAAAAACACATTATATTTCTATATGCTGAGCATATTATATACAGTATTTCTAGAGCTTTTTACCTTATGCAATATCCAAGACTGATGACAAGTAAAATTACAGAAAAAGCTGACATTAACACTTTAAACAAGAAAAGTGGATCCAGTCCTGTTTAAAAGGAAACAGAAAGGTAAAAACAGTTATCATTATATATACAGTTCAGGAAAAAATGTGAAACCTTTGAAAACATGCCTGGATTTATGCATTGCTGGCAACATTGGTGGCTGTTCCAGATGTTGATATATGGCTTTTGCTTTGCTTAATAACTGTGACTGTAAGTACATGCCCTAGTAAAAGCAAATAATGATAAACAAAACTATACATATTCAAATATATTGGGCCCTATTTGTGTGATATGTTACATGCAGTTTATTGTTGATGTAACAGGCACTCATGGATTGTGCTTGTATTTGATTTCATGCAAGTGGCTGGGAGGCAACATTAAGGCCAACTGGGTCGGACATGGATGGAGATGAACCTCGAGCAGATAAGGCAGAGAAAAGGACTCTTTTATGGACAATGAAAATCACCTATCTATCTATCTATCTATCATCTATCCATCCATCTATCCATCTATCTATGCAATTGACAAAAGGTTAGCTTTACAAATAAATGCATTTTATATTTATTGTTTGGGTTCTTCTTTAGTTCTTTACTGTTTATCTTAGCATTCAGAAAACGACTCTACATGGATTTTACTCTAAAATACTTGATCTGGTAAACATATATGTCTAGATATACCTCGAGTACAAAGAGGTCCTCCTGGAGTAAACCAGCAGCTGGAGTCAGCTTTTGGGGGTCCTCGTCCAGGGAAGTGGATAGGTCTCCCAAGGTACCGAACCATGTTAGCTTCTACATCCACGATGTGTGTGGGATGAAGTTCCCAGGAATGGCCATCTGTGTCTAGCAGCACATAGTTTAGGAGGCTCACTCCAGAAGCGTTGGTGCGAATTCTCTGGCTGAAACCCTGGAAGACCATGTTCTTAGTGTGACGAGCAAGATTTGCTCCTGAAAGCCAGGTTGCTGCTTCACGTACATTTTGTAGAGCATTTGCCATAAAGATGATTGAAGTGTAAATGGTTCCAAACAGAGGTGAAACCTACAAAATCAAAACATAGCAATGAAATAGTAGTAGGATGTATGTTGGTTGGTTCTGATAACAACCAAGAACATTACACACATTAGAATATTTGTATGTTTTATTAAAAGTTCTGCGGTCTATGGATGTTAGTCAATTGTAGTTTGGAAACGCTCCACATTGTCTTACTGTCATTCAATCTTTGTCATCTTACGTATAACAGGTAGAAATCACTGGGGTAGCCATATTGGAGCACATAATTTGTATCACATTCTCAGTGGTTTATTTAGTTAGAAATGTCCCACAATGGTTTGACAAGCATTACCAAGACTTCCAAGTACAACCATGGCCCCATAAATTCCCAGACTTTAGCTGGGACATCACTTTGATTATCATGGTCACTCTATGGATCCTCCCCCATGCCCCCTCCAGTAGCTGTGAAATGCACTGCAGTCAGCATAGCTTCAGACAACCTACCAGGACCTCAATGAGTCACTCACAGTCTGTCTAGCTGCTGTTTGTGCTACACACAGTGGTTACTCTGGGTAGCTGGTGGTCTTGATATTGAGACTCGACAGTGAATATACTTTACAATAGTGTCGTTTTTAGATTGAGCTCATTACTAAATGCACTGTAAGGTAGAGAGAGTCATTACCTCTTGAGGTCTGATGCTTGCAGGCACCTCTTTGGATTTAATGGCATCCTGTAAGGCCTTGTAGAACGAATTCTCCTCTGAGTCTATGGTAATTGTTAAGACAGCATCATAGGCCAGTCTCAACTTGCTGTTGGTGTGCAATGCATTATGAGTAACCTGCTTGTATGGTAGACTGTAGAAAAGTGTATCATAGGGCACAAATAACACAGAGCCATCTGTCAAACGCATGTCCAGAGCCGTCTCTAGCAAAAGCTTTTGAGTTGTTCCACCAATCAAGACTGAATGCATGCAGAGGATCACCACTGGGAGAATGAAAAAAATGTTATAGGAGTTATTGACCAATCTAGGAAATATATTATACATTTAATCAACTTCTGAAGATTGAAGAATGTGAAGTTAAGTATGGACCATTGTATGGGCCAAGGTATTTAGAGCTTCGACAACGGAACATTCCATGCAAATGAATGGATGTGAAGGATCTTTTAAAAGTTTATATTTTCATTGGAAACAGTGAGGGTGAGAAGAGAATTAATTGGTCGTGTCTAAGTGAGCTTGGTAGTCTGGATTTAGCAACATCTGATTTTCACCTTTTGGACAGTTCAAACAGCTTAAAGGGGAAGAAGATATTCATGTGATAGTGTGAAAGCAGAGAGGCAGTTACAATCTCTGCTAGCTGATTGAAGGCGTCTGCACAGTCAAGAAAAAATGCAAATGTGTGTCGCACAAAGCTGATACTCATATGAACTCACCGAGTGCATCTGAAAAATTGTAAAAAGATATTGTCATTGTACTGATATAGCACTATGCTTTACAGGTTTTTTTTAATAAACAAGCTTTTTACTCCTAATGATTCAGAAATCAGTAGTAAGGTTTTAAAATTTAGAGCCATTAAGCACCAGATGTATCAGTTATGTATCTGCATTGTTCATTTATGCATTTACATGTCTCTGAGCTAGACTGCAGTCATTATCAGCTTTACTGTCACTTACTTCGAAGCTCTGCCATCTTCCTGATCCTGGAAAGGGCTTTGCGTATACTAACAGGGTCATTGCTAGTAGAGAGCACCATCCTGACAGGGAAACCGTAGCTTCTCAAGGAATCTGCTACCTTGTTGGATGTGTCAACCCAAGTATTGTCAGCCGAGGCCACAATGGCAATATTTGCCCAGCGGAAATGATGAGCCACAGTCTGCAGTACCCAAACTGGAGAGGGCATAGTACGGACAAATGTTGTGTGATGCCATGAAGTTTCCAGCTCATAATTTACACAGGACCAGGCGAAGAGTGCTTTATTCCAGTTCCTTGTTAGTAGAGATGCTGCCTCACAGTACCCAGGATTCAAAAGCCCTAAGAAACCTGATGCCCGTGCATAGTGACTGAGAAATCCTTTCAGAGCTATTGAGGTCTGACAGTCTTCTTCCAGAATGACATAGTCAAAGATGGTACCCAGAGACAGTGACTGATCTTGGTTGATTCTTTGCACAGCCAGTTTGGCTGCAATTTCAGGCATTGCCTTGGCAAATATGGAGTCACAAGACCATGGCCCTATCACTCCGACCTTAAATGTGATAGCCTGAACCATAAAAGGACTGATCAGGGTTACTAGAAATAAACAACAACGGCAGGTTCCAAAAGGTATATAGGGGTATGTCGTTCCTTTTATGGTGATGGTTGACATGCCGTAGGCTGGCCACACATTTAGTGGATGAGTAAAGATTTTCTAGAGCTGCAGCATCACAGATTCCCATCACCTAAGGTTAGACAGATGATGCTCTACGCCTCAAAGTTTTCTTTGCCATTAGCTCTCGTTCCTGTTAAAATATGATGATTTTCAGCAAGCATAAAAATTCCTATCACACTATGCAAACGTATAAATAGACAAACACATTCTGCCTACATTAACAACGCACAAAAAACAATTTATTGAAAAATTTACGTGAAAAACAATTACATAGATATATACACCTGAGCACTAGAAGAGATATTTGGTGACACTAAAGACTGTAGTAAGCCATGTACAGCTTGATACCAATAACAAAGGAATGAGACAATTCAAATTTTATTAAGAAATGTATTCATATATTTATATTTAGATCCACCTCATCCTGTTTAGGTTTTGCACTGGCAACTGTAAACCTAAGTGCTGTGAAAACATTATGACCACCTTCCAAAAACTGGGTTGGTCCCTCTATTACTGCCCCATACGAAAGAAGCTGTGAAGCGCTTCAGAAATTTAATTTACAGTAGCTCATCTGTTGGATTGGACCACACGGGCAAGCCTTGCTCCCAATGTGCATCAACCCTGTTGATTCTTTGGGCCAATTTTGATAGATATTTACCACTGCAGACCAGGAACACCCCACAATCACATTTTTGTACTTTGAGGATAAAATTTTAACTTCTGCCTAATATGTAACACCCACTAACAGTGGTCAGACAGTGACAGTGGTCAGAATGTTTTGTTTGGTTGGTGTATATATTCTTAAGGGAAATGTAATTAGGTAAAATGACAATAACAGTTATGACAATTGTGTAATAGATATGTAATAGATATTATTAAATCTTTCATTTTAAATAAAAAAATTTTTTGTTATAATTCATTGTTTATTTAAAAAGTTTTATAATATTAGCTTTATGCACTTACCATGCCTTATGGTTGGGATGAAAGAACTTTAGAGACCCCTTAAGCCACATATTTTACAAACTTTTTGGTGTCCGTTAAAATAAGCTTAAAACATTAAAGTAAATTCCAAAATGAAATAGAAGTAGATCAAATAATTCTATAGCTTTAAACGTAATAACAGTGTTTTGGAGGTGGTGACACATGCAATCCACATAATCAGTCTAGCAGTATCAAGTGTATGACAGCACAACA
Organism: Microcambeva bendego; assembly: GCA_034509265.1. Classification (NCBI taxonomy): domain Eukaryota; kingdom Metazoa; phylum Chordata; class Actinopteri; order Siluriformes; family Trichomycteridae; genus Microcambeva; species Microcambeva bendego. The sequence continues at coordinate 9,067,395 of JAYDZG010000014.1, forward strand.
GATTAGTCTGAGTGACCTAAAGATTACAATAATTCCCTCCTATTATTCTTGCAAGCTCTCTCTTATCCAAATGACCGGTCCATTTGCTTTTGCTGGTACAGCATAATAATTTACTATTGAATATAGGCAGATACAAATAGTCTGAATGCAATGGATTTTTTCATTACTTATTATATTATTTTAACATATAACTCAATAACAGTTCTTATTTGGAGATTAGGAACTATATTTAAATAATATACTGGCATAAATTAGACTTATGGCCACCTAAATGGCATAACGTTTTTTAAATGGATTTTGGTGCGATCTTAAGTCACAGTGTGACCTGTTCTTGCTGTTCATGGCAAGAATCTCATGTGAATTCTTTCACCTGCTCCTGTAAAGTGTCGCCACAGCACATCGTGGTCCGCATTATCGATTGGGCATAGTTTTACACCTTGCTTGGCTTGGGACGGCACTACAGCCGACCAGTGGCAATCATGCCAAGAGTTTCATAATTGTTTAAAATACCTTCTCACTGTCTGATGAGTTACTACTAAAACATTACTGATTACAAATGAGGCTCTACTAGTTATTAAATATAAAGGCTCATGTACCTGTTACTAAATAATAAGAAGTATTGAATTAAGAAGAATTTTGTAATTACTTGTGTGATTTAAGTTATTTTATAGCCATAACTGCCATAAAGGACAAACAAACAATGTACAGAGGGGGCAAAATTCTGAGGCCAGTAGTGTAAATACTTTTATTTTGAAATGTCCCCCACTTAAACACAATAAAAGATAATTACAAAAATAAACATTCATTTAAGATTTTTTTTGTAACATCGATTCAGTTAAATGAGCTTCATGAGCATATATTTAAAGTCATTCCAACTACGCTGACTTCATAAGACACAAGATAAGATTAAATCTGATCAGCCAAAGGGACAGGCAGGATTGCCAGTTTTAGAAATATAATTTTCAAATAAATGTGTCCACTATTGGTCTCAAGGCCCCCATCTATATACCTGTATGTGTCACAAATGTTATTATGTGTATTAAAATTGCATTAGAATTGCATAAAACCTTTTGTTTGAAAACAATCAATGGTCACATATGGATATAAATTAAATTCTTTTTAATATTTCTGTTATATACAACACAATTACTGCATTCTGATTTACTAATTATACTTTCACTTAGTGTAAAAGACACATGACAGCTAATGATATAACAAAGTATAACCAACGTGTAGATGAAATCGAGCTCCTGCTCATTCAGTTCAACAAGGATATTTTGCATTGATTTACAGAATATACATTTATTTCACGTGATTAGATTATATAACCTGTTAGGTTTTTATTTTGTTAATGAAATTGTTAAAACAATAGATTACTAAAATATTAACCTGACAACTGAAAAAAGCATAAGATAATTACAAATGAACTCTTCACAAAGCTAAACATCATAAGCAACAGTTCAAGGACAATGTGAATGCATCATGTTGTGTTTTTTGTAACTGGTAAGCTCTGCAGCTCCAGTAGCTGCCGGTTTTGAGCTCCTCAAAAGCTCTGTGGCTGAGATTCGACTCCCACAGCTAGCCTTGGCACTTCTTGTCCTTCTCAGAAGAGCCATGAAGTTGTCGTTTTGGGAACTAGTCGTAGAAACACCACCAAGTGTTTGAGTACCGAGGTCATTTTGCAGATTATCAAAGGAATCTTTCCGACCAAAAATCTTTCTTTTAGACCTCAAAAAATAAAGAGAAAAGTGCTAAATATAAATGCATTCATAGTAATAAAGGAAATAATTTTTAAACTGTGACATAGGCATACCTGTGAATGATGGTGAACAAGTCTTCTGTTGTAGGAGGTGCAGGCTTCTGAAGAAAAACCTCATCCTCCTCATCCCCCAACTGTAATGTACCAATGTCTGGTATTTGCACCTCTTCTTTATCAAACCATTCATGCTCTGATATGGAAAATAAATCAATAAAAATCAATACATTTTTGACTGAGGACCAGGCAGCTAACCAAA
>JAYDZG010000014.1:9129522-9139550 GCA_034509265.1 Microcambeva bendego
GCCATAAGTTTCTGATTTTGGCCCATTTGACTCGCATGCACAATACATACACAATGTAAGTCTAAACTTTGGCTATAACGACCCTCAAGCTTCAATCAAGGAGTTAACAAAGGCTTAGTTAGGTTGGGGACTAATTTTGGGTTTTAAGGCCTCACATTTTTTTACTCAAATTATTCAAAAAGGTCTGGACTGAGATATGTAAAACTGTTTCTTCATGGATTTAATTTTGCACATAATTTATTAATTAACTCACTGGTCTTAATCAATTTACAATCAGAGGACAGATGGTGCAATTGATCACTGATGAATAATAAATCACACTAATGCCAATGCATTGCTTAGGGGGAAAGCGATAGCTGTTTGTTAAATTTAACATTTAAAATATGGTGAATGCAATATTCTATCCATAGCATTCAGCAACTAAACAGCACAAGACTGGGGCAGATACAACAATATTATGTAATAAGCACAGTCAGCTCAGAACTTACATTAACAGAACCATACTAGATAATTTAACAATGTTTACCTGGACCTCCACCATCCAGTCCACAAGAATGCCTCTCATATTTGCATTTAAGTCTGGCTGAGAGTGAATATAATCTGTCAGGATAAATTTCTCCTGCAAAGATTAAACAAGTACAAATATGAAAGCTTCATTCAGACTTCAATTAAAAAATATAAAGGTTTAAGTTTACTATAGGTTACTAAAGGATAAGCTTGCTATAGGTTATATACAGGGGTTTACAAAATACACATGAAATGTGCTTCTTTTTACAGATTTTTACAAGAATGTGACCTTTAACATCATAAACTGAATGATGGAATTAATGGAAGCCACAATACACAGCACAGCCTACATTAATAGCTGGATGTAAACCCAGAACATTCAGAAGTGTGCGAGATGTTCAGTTACCTGTGGAGTGTTACCTCATCATCTTAAACATTATGACTAAGCACCTGCTAAGGGAATTACCAAAGGATTGCTAGGACCACTCTATAGTGCAGATTAATCAGTAAATGTGAACCACTTGAATGCCATGCAAATGAAAAAAACATTCAAATGCTAAACGCAGACTGTAAAGTTTGAATTTCATATCAAATTGCAATTAATCCAGGTTTGTTTCACAGTTTTTGATGTGGTTCGATGTGATTTTTTGATGTCGTGAATGAAAAAGGTCCTCAAATATATTACATATATGACAGTCCCAACAATGCACAGTACGCTCTCACCTCTCGATTTCTGAGGTAGTCAAAAATATCTTTGGCATACTCAGGACACATCAGGCAGTCTTCGATCTGCTCAGTACTGACGTCGAATGCTACCGGTATCTGAGGATTCTAAAACACATACGCATCATTAGATTCATTGATTAAGCAACTTTTTATCACTACTTTCAACTGTTTTCATCTTAAGTAATAAAAGTAGAAGTGTGACCATAGTAACCTCAAAATTCATTCAGGATGTACAGCCATGGGAAAATAAAAAGACCACGTCGGAGTTTTTGGTTCCATTCTTATTAGTATTCTAGTGTATAGAACAAGACAACACTGCTTATTTGGTCAAACACATAACCAAAAATTATAAACCAAAATAAAGTGGTGAATTTTGACGAGGTATTTTTTTTCTTCCACGACTAGTTTTGTGAGCTGTTGAAGAAGTTCTGAGAAAACCCAATCAAAACATCAGACTACAAAAATCTAAGATTATATCATGTGATTAATTATTACATCCCTTGTACAACCAAACATAAAAAATATATCCAATAGATATTTCCCTCGTGTTTAAAGTAAATTTCAATAACCTGTTGTAGTACTGCAGGCTGCAGAGCTTGTAGACATGCAGGCTGCTCTTTATGAGGAAATGTGCCAGTTTCTGCTGACAGGGACTCCACTCGATGTTCAGCATTTTTATGCTGCTCCTCAGATGGCCGACATTCACATCTGGAATAAAAACAAACATAAAAACTGAACTTAAAAACAACATTTTAACACTGCTGGAATTCCAACCTGACTGGTGGGAAATACATTAACAGAATAGTGTCATAGGCACAATAAAGTAGGTTGGTAGACAGGTGTGGAAGGTAGGCAAGTACCCAAATAAGGTACAAAGACAAAGAGAGACAGATAGAAAGATGCATAGATAGATCAATAGACGGATGGATAGATAGGATGGATAAATAGACAGACAGACACACAGCATTCATGAATCACATTAATGTATTTAGCACACATATACATACAGTAAAGCTGATCATGTGTTGTATAGGTGAATAAGAGTAGACTTTGGGATGGATGTTGAGACTGTTAGAGGTTACAGGTTACTGCTTTATACACTGAAAAATGTTTTACATTTCTTAAGGTTGTTTCATTTCAAATTGTTCGTAAACAAAAGCCATTTTTGATACGGATTATTGCTTTATGTCTACATATTTGAAACCTGCAATCTATATGCGTATAAGGAACAAACGGTCTGTTGATGTCCTAATCCTCGATTCTTACTCTTTAATCCTGGAGTTAGTCTTGACAGCCACTTTGCTTGTCTGTGCCTTGTTGACTGGCTTGCTGCCGTTGATTCGAGCTTCATGAGCTTTATTGGTCTGGAAAGATAAATCATTTAAGAAATCAGTAATGAATTAGTTATTTACTTTAACATATTTAGTATGTTTGACACCCTTTGGTTACATTAATGACAGAATGGGGAGTTACTGGATTATTTTATAGGTGGACGACAAGTTAAAAAACGGCCATGCATTAGTGAGATCTTAAGAATAGATTAAAGAGATTCCTCTACTTAAGGAATGAACGAGTACTGTTCCTAATGTGCATAAAAGAATTTGAGCTTGCAAATGCTATAGCATGCAATTGATATATTTTAAAACATATGTCACCTGATGATTCAGGATTAATTCTATAGCACCTTTACACAAGTATAATGGTGTTCGTTTGTGTCTTAGGATTTTAACATCATGTTTTTAGACTTTTTGGTTACATTCATGAAAGGAAAATATTAGTCATTACACTAGGTTCATTAGTTCACAAGGTTACATCTAACATAGTATACTGGTGTAAGAAATTAATAATTAATTAAAAAAAGCATGTTATAGCTCCTGTAGTCTTATATGAAGATCAATGTGTCCAAAAGCCCACGCAACATTCAACAACAATATTGTATTGACTGATAGCATGGTTTCATAAAATTAAAGTAGATATCATAAAATTAATGCAGATTTAAGTGTTTAAATACATTCACATTTGTAAGATCGACAAAGGCAGCTCTTTTCTTGGGTCCCTCCTTGGGAGTGGATGTAGTTCTTTTGAAATGAAGGGCATCCTCCTGTGACAGAAAACATGAGAATGACAGTGTACATTATCACTACCATTACAAAACACTATAATCAGAGCAGTCTGAGTAAGCCAGTGTTGCCAGATTGGGCGGTTTTCCATCAATTGGAGCCGATTTCTAAAGATTAATAAAGATTAAGTTAGTACTCCATTTTATGTGTCCGTGACGAACCCCCCTCATGTTTAAATCATTTCATCTGGGCCAGTTGTAGCCTAGTGGTTAGGGTACAGGACTAGTTATCCAAAGGGCACCTGTTCAAAGCCCCCCACTGCCGGCTTGAGCAAGACCCTTAACCCTCATTGCTAAGACTGTATACTGTAAATTGCTTTGGATAAACGCTGAAAATGTAAAAGCATATGTGTTAAAAATTAGAAATCACTGGTGACACAAGTCGGTTGACAGGGGCAAAGCTTTAAATCTTTGCTTTATCTAATACAAATAATCAGTGAACCGACTCGGAGTCGAGGCTTCTTTGACAATATATGGCAATACATGGCTTGTTTGTACCGACTCCAACTCTGATAAAGCTTCTACAGGTCACCCTGCCATCTCTTCTGATTTCATATTGCTATTTAACGGCGTTAGTTAACAGAAAAGAGTCGTGCTTCTCACCTGGTTAAGTCTATTCACTTTAACATATGCAGAATTGACTGAGAAGTGTCTGTTCCCCCTGTGTGAAGCCATGTTTCATAAAAGTGTTAAAATATGTCCAGTTCAGTGTCAGATCGCACGTTGATAATCAATTATACACCGATCCCGCATTGATATACAATTAACACAACCACAAGCCTGCTCGACTGTCAGACGATCACTACGCATTATCTATCAAGCAAACATTTTGAACGCAGAGCAGCTCTTAAAGTGCACGCTGATTGGCCCTTCGTTATAAAAGTTAACCGTCAGTTTAAAGCGTTACAACCAATCAGCATCGCCTTTTTTCTTTCAGTTTGGCCAATAAGTGAAAAGAAGGCGGGCGCTACCTTCGCTGCTGACCAGAGCCGTGTAGCCGTGACCTGCTGGTGTTTTGAATCGTGGATTATCGCCACCTACCACGAAAAATGGAAATATTCATTCATTCATTCATTCATTCATTCACTGCATTAGTGGTGTGAATAGGATATTTTGGCTCCGTTACTTAATGTAATATTAGCCATAATGTAATATTAGTGATTAACTATCATGCATTTTTGCCACCTCACCGTGACCCCAAACTAGGCTTACATTTCAAGTATAAAACAATTAGAAAAACAATTTTAGTCAACTAAACCCAAACAGTGCAGAAATGCAGCTTTCTCTGCTCGGTAATAATATATCCTGATTTTTTTTAAATGCCATTAAATAAAACATGGCCAAAATGCAAAATGTTTTTGTTAAATTATCATTTTAAAGAGCCATTTAATAGAATAGAAACGATCCATCACTACAACACGCTTTCAAATACACACGCTCTTCTTCAGAGTAGGACCTTCTTCAGAGTAGGTCAATTGTTATCTCAAAGTCATCAATTTTATCCATTGATGGCACAGTTGGTGTGAAAAAGCCATGCAGTTATCACCAATATCATAACAGCTGGAATGCTTCTCAACCAATCAGATAGTCAGTCCTGATATGCTATGTAATTAGTTTTTAATAACTGTTCATGCTGTCAACAGCCGAAAGCATAGTGAATCACAACGGCAGTGATGGTTTAGTGGTCAAGATCCTGGCCTGTCAATCAGAAGGTTGGCAGTTCCAAGCCCCACCACTGCCAATCTGCCACTGTTGGACACCTAACCCTCAATCTAATCCTGTTCAGTTGTTTTGAATGAAAGTGTCTACAGAATGCTGAAAATGTAACTGTAACAGTAAAAATGTAATTTGGATGTAGACTTTTAACTTCCAACGTGCGGTTGTCCCAGATAGTATTTTTTTAATGACCGTATACCACTTTAAAACTGGTCTTAACATAATTCGTCGCATTCTTTTCATTTTAGCATCGATTTCATGTAACAGTTCTCCGCACAGCACACTTTTAGGTGAAGGGACGAAAGACAGGAAAACCCGAAGACACGTCGAGCTCTGATTGGCTGGGTGCTGGAGTAACCCGGAGGTTGCCGGAACATTGGGTCCGTGTCAGTGGTGCTGAACATGGCGGGGGTGTTTGAGGTGGAGGTGGACGGTGTTGAGCACGACCATGGACACGAACACGAAGCTGAAGCTATCCAGGTAAATGCGGCGTGACTGTTTAATATCGCCATATTACTACACATATAATTTTATCCGAAGCAGCACTTTTAATGCTCACAAAACTTCTAGTCTTTCACACAGCAGTGCTAAGGAGCTAACTGCTAGCAGTTCTAGCTTGTGGGTGAATTTCAAATTGCCTCCTGGTAGACGCGAAGTGCACTACGTAGTCTTTAAAAGACTGTACACGCCAGTGTATGGAGTTCACAAGTCTAGGGAGAATAGATGTATTTGAAATGGACTAGCTTGGCCACCGGTGTAGGGATTCAGGTTATGCACAATTGTCAGCTGTGTAGTAAGATATTCACAGTTTACGTTTTATTTCACGTATCATTTGATGTTTAGGACGTATAGTTGTGATGGACATTAAGTGAATTTGGTTGACACGTCACTACACACACGTTGATTGATTAGCAGGGTTTATGAATGGTCACGGTTTCCCGTACATTCCTGTCGATTTTAATGTAGCATTTAGTGTCATTGTTATTGCTGCTGGACCTTATTAAAAATTAAAAATATCCTGTACGATTATTTGCTATACGGTGTAATTTTTATATGACAGAGTACACTATTCGATCACAAAACCCGTCAGCACAATGGTGGCAATGTCATGCCTAATTAAAATTAATTAAAACGATTGAAAAGAAGAAAAAGACATCGAAGTAGACTCGTTATTGTAGTTTCGAACATAGTCTTTAATATTGGCATAAACAAACACGTAGGTCCCTGTCTTAACTAATCAATGTTTTAATGGGGGTTGGGTCTGGTGGTCCTAAACTCTGTGAAGCTGCTTTGTGACAATGACTTGTTAAAAATGCTATACAAATAAAATTGACTTGACTTAATGATCATTTCTAGTACTGCACCGGAGAATCAATACAACAGTGTTTCACACAGATCCAAGTGGTTAGGACTGTCGCCTCACAGCAAGAAGGTCTTGGGTTCGATCCCCAGGTGGTGTGACCCGGGACCTTTATGTGTGGAGTTTGGATGTTCTCCCCGAGTCGATGTGGGTTTCATCCGAGAGGGTTAATAGGAGGACACAATTTTCAGTTTGATAAAACTCCGTGAACTGATGAATTTGTGGATCGAGTAACTACAGTAATCCTGATAAGTGAGTAGTACAGAATTTAAATATGATTAATATGATCACACTGAACTTGGAAATAATTGTTTTCTTATGAACTGTTAATAAATGAAATGGGATAAGATGTATTGGTAAACACTTTTGTTTTAGTTCAATATATTTCCAATTCACATCTAGTGTTTTTGACCAACCTATACACCTATATCCAAATCAATGTACACTTTTGACCAATTGAATTGCAATCAGTTAAGTATTAAGGACCTTGTTTAAGGGCCTAACAGTAGCAACTTAGCGGTGGGGCTTGAAACTGTGACCTTCGGTAGCTTAACCACTTAGCTACCACTATCCTGTGGTCTAATAGTGACTCATTGTTCTTGGTTTGTTCATTCATTTAAAAAAATGAATTAAGGAGTGGGGTCTTGGCTTTTGGGAGCCATGCACTCTCCATGCTGGCCCCAAGCACTAGTAAGAGGGAGAAAGCCGGAGCACCCTGAGTAAACCCATGCAGAATTCCACACAGAAAGGACCCGGCCAGGACCTTTTTTGCTTTAGGTGACCGTGTTACCCACTCCGCCACCGTGCTGCCATGATGGAATCATTGTTTGGAGAAGATCAGAAAACAGAAACCAAGTCGTCACACTAATCCCCAAAGCCTAGATTATTATTACCTTCATGAAGTAACTAAAGGTGTTATTAAAATGACTAACCCAGGACCTTCTTGCTGTGAAGCGACAGTGCTACCCTCTTAGCCACCATATTAAAATCACTAACCAAAGGAAAATATTGTCTGCAGGTTGACCTGTCCCAGCTGTCACCCGAGGAGAAGTGGAGGTTAGTTCCTTTTTTGAGTTTCTTTCATTCCTTAAAACAATTTACTATTTACCCTACAAATAAAATTTCATTTCACATCGTCCTATTTTCAGCAAGCACTAGATACGCAATACATACACTGGGAGTTTATTTTAATATTTAGTCTCATGGACTGTGGACTTGTTCTTTGACGTGTCCTGAAGTGACTTGTCTTGTTCCTAAGTCAACAGAGTCTTGTCTTTAATGGCTAAGAATATTACACTAGATTAATGATTTATTGTCTTGTTTGTTTAGGTGTGTCCAATAATCACAAGTCAAATATATCTGACTCTTTTTATTATCACTGGCTGTTACTACCAAAGCTTCAATTCATTTCCTAGATACTGGGACTCATTGCAATAATCGTTCTTTATTTTTGCAGCATTTATTACCACTGCATTGTCCCTAATGAGCCAATCAGTTCATTCCATTTTTCCATAGTCCTTATAACTACAGATACACTGTTACACTGTTTAAACTATGAAATTTCTGCCCAATTGGTTTTAGTTTATAAGGATTTTAATTTCTTCTATTGAGACGATGACTAATGATTAAAACTGCCGTGTGTGTGTGTGTTGGGAGAGTAAACAATTGAGCTCCATGTTTACAAGACCTGCTGTTTGCTCAGTAAACACTGGTCATAATGTTGTGTATCCCCATACAGCCCCCACTGTTCTGTGGAAGTAGCTTCGTTCATTGTGTTGAGTATCTTATACTCAAAGGAAGTAGTAAGCTTGGTGTTATTTGTGTGTTTGTTACAGAGTGGAACATGCAAGGATGCACGCCAAACACAAAGGACACGAGGCCATGCACGCCGAGATGGTGCTCATCCTCATCGTCACACTTGTCGTCACCCAACTCATCCTGGTTCAGTGGAAACAGAGACATGCTAAATCATATAACGTAAGTACTTAAGTACTGTGTGTTTGTTCTTCTGTAGGGAATGAAAAGGATTATATCCCAGTGCAAATGTCAATAGTGCTGTCAGTCAGCCAGGCGTCTACACAGGCACGATTGGTAACATATCGTTTTCGTTAATGTTGTTGGCTTCTGCTCCTGACTAAGACTAACGTACATCCCCCTCTGACAGGCTCATGGTAGCCGACTGCATCTTTTCACCTGCACTAGACGCGTTCATATGTGGATCAACTTTGCACACATGTGGTACAGACAGGATTGTATTTAGTATATATTGTTGTACGCACTAAAATTAATACTAGGGATGAAAATCATGGACATTTGCCACGATTCGAATCGGTAGTTGATTTGAGTTGAATCGATATTCACTTTAAACAGCAGGATGCCAGATTTCATCATGTGAGGATACTTGGGGAGTTTTTTTTACACAATAAGGGAAATGTGCAGCTTGGTTTTGTGTAGTTTGGTACCTAGTTGATATTAAAATAATGAATGAATGCCATTTTAATTAAGAAAAGAAAAGAAAACTTTGTCCTCATGTGTCATGATTTCACTTTCTTTATAAAAAATGTGTCATGAATCCCAGAGGATTGTGGGTAGAGTGTTAAAACTCTAATTAAAAATAATAATAGTAAGTGGTTAAATATTTGTTTTATTGTGTATTTAAACTTTACAACTGAGTGAATAATTTATTCTTAATATTTCAAATAATGTAAGACGTGACATTTAGTGTATTAGTATCAGAAAATTCCTTTTAGCTGCTAGGCACATTGACAATTTTTACAGGTGGCTCATAGGTTTCAAAAAATGCTCTCAAATCAACTCTCAAGCCATGAACAAGTTTCATTTGATATAGCATAATAAAGCATAATAAATACATAAATAGTAATAATCACTTAAACATTTACACACTCTACCACTAGAGGGGGTGCAAACACTGAAGTCCCACTTTAGATTCATGAGGCAGAAATAATTGATCATATAATGACTAAGCGTTACTGTAATACTCAGGAACGTGGCCAGATGTTTTTACATCTGGAAACACGCACACTCAAAACCACCTTGGACGTGGTACAAATCAATTTCAGAGCTTCCTTCTTGTTCCTTCTTGGACAGGCTGATCGAAACCTGTAAGTTCTCAAGTTAATAAATTGCAGGTGTATTTTATTGCCCATAACAACACCACATAATGTACAGGACTAGTGAACAGCCTACTCGCTGCCAAACTTATAATTGTGACTTTATTTAATGTAATTCTGATTTAACTGTGTTGCACAAATTGAAAGTCACAATCTGTTAATAGATGAGTATAAAATGTTTTGGAAAACTGGAAGACCAGCTAATTGTAAATTAATCCTGATGCACTAATATAGTGAGTCTTAAATATTGCTTATACCCTACCTTATTCACCGCAGTAATGTGCCAGTCCTAGTTTGTCGATACCTCAGAAATAAAAGTGCATTCATTATTTAGTCTTTTTGTAGAAATAATAAAAGCCAAAACATCTCGTGTATCACATCCCATCGTGGGCAGAGTGTATCGTTACATCCCTAGCTTGGTTCAGGTTAAATCTCAGTAGTTTGTTGCATTTTGACAGTTTTAAGTCAA
>JAYDZG010000014.1:9155737-9185718 GCA_034509265.1 Microcambeva bendego
CGGACAATCAATAACCTGTAGGCATTTGGGCGATGTAAAATAGAGGTATGTTGATACTACCCATTGCAACAAATCCACCCCCCCCCCCCTATTGAAGAGGACAAACATGTGAATATGTGATTTACCAGAGTCTGTTTGCTGAGGTTCAAATCACGGACACAATTTCTCGTGAGTTTGAGATTATACATTAACAAAGAATATTTTTACTAGTGTACTTAGTAGTTTAGTAAGCCTCTACCAAACGGTTGATATAATCTCAAAATGATGCAACTTTCACTGATGATATTTCTCAGGGTCTGCTCAGAAGACCAAGATAATATGATTTTATCGTGGATTCATCAAATTTCCTGTAAACAAGAACACATTACATTTTATAAACTTTGCTGAACGCATGCCAGCCTATATCAACATATATCATAAAACATATTTTAACACAAATGGGAGCACTAAGGAAACACATCGAGAACCATTGCAGTACAGCATTTGGCCAGCAGGGGGCGATACAAGCTACGACGCCATAACGCTGGGGGCGGAGCTTTAAGGTTTGAAAGTGGCGGGTAGACTGAAAGGAAGCCGCAGCAGTGTGAGAGATACACACTTCGTTTTTACCGTTGCAGTCACAGCACAATAAGAAGAGTTTTGTTTCGTTTAGATAAAGAAAATTGAAATTTCTCTGCTGTTGAATATTGTTTATGTATTTTCGAACATTATAAACACGTTTGCATTTCTTTGCTACTCTGCTAGCGTCTCTCGGGTACGTAGCCTTATTTTAAAGCTTAGCGGTCTGACGTCTTCGGTTAGCTTCGTGTTAATTGTGCGAATGTAATACTTGGTGGTATAATTCATACATTTTAATGTTTTTTAAACTAAGTTAGTGGCTTTAATGTGTGTTAAAGCAGTAATGGAATTGGTGGAAGTGTTAGTGTTTTGATGTCCACTGTAGCGGTTTCGTGTTCGGTTTGGGACACAGCCTTTGGGATCTTTCTTAGTGTCGTGTATTGACAATAAGCTCACTTGTTTTAAAGCAGTGGTTTTAGTGATTAAGTAATGAATGGTGTTGTGCTCCGACGTTTCTGCCCGTTCAGGATGACCAAGGAAGAGGACAAAGTGATTCCAGTTCGGGTGGCACTGCGCTGCCGACCGCTCGTGCCTAAAGAACTCAACGAAGGATGCCAGAGCTGCCTTACTTTTGTTCCAGGAGAGCCGCAGGTCCAGTTAACTTTTTTACTATCAGCATCTCATCAGTAATGCATTAGTTACCCAGAACTTGAAATGCATTACTTGTCCCAGTGAGTTAAACTATGAATTCTGTAGCTAGTTTGTATATTTAATGTCGTGTTTTACACATTCATGACATACACTGTAGTTAGTCATTATACACGATTCATCATTTCACAAGGTTGTATCAAACACTCTCATGGACAATTGTGTATCTCCAGTTCCCTTAAAGTTCAAATTCAATTCAGAAACACTTGCCTGTTTTTGGACTGTGGGATGAAACCCATACAGAAATGGGGAGAACATGCAAATTCTGCACAATTCCGGACAACCCCACCTTGGGATTGAACCCAGACCCACCTTGCTGTGATGTCGCAGTGCTACCCACTTAGCCACCGTGCCGCCCTAGAATAAATGGAACCAAAACACCTAAAGTAGTGTTTGTATTGACTTGTATTTTCTGATTTGCTGTTACTAATCTAGTCAATGACGGTTTAATTATTTGAATGAGAATCAGTTCATTTGGGGATTTGTTTGTATAGCTCATGCTTTGCACATCAGGGATGGTATGGTGGCTAAGAGGGTAACACTGTCGCATCACAGCAAGAAGGTCCTGGGTTCGGTCCCCAGGTGAGGCGGTCTGAGTCTTTTCTGTGGTGTTTGAACTTGTGTAATGGGTAACTACCGTGCCTCTGTCAGTTATGTTACCAAAGTGTAAAACATGATGTTAAAATCCTAATAAACAAACTATGCACATGAGACTCTAGAGTTTACACAGAATAGTACAAAAACATACCGTAAGCGAGAGTCCATGTAGTTAACGACGTGTGGAAGTGAACTGTTCTGGATGATATTAAAGGCCAGGAAGCCTATCAAAACATATTTACAACTTTACAACTACATCAATATAACGAAACAAAAAACATGCCCAGCCTTGTTTGCACGCTAGTGGTGATGTGTGTGCAGTTTTTTTTCCTGTCACTACTTTTGTCTCTTAATACCTTATCATGTGCCTTTCACCATTTTATCATTTGCCCATCGCTCAACAGCTACTTCTTGTATAATGATTTGCCATGTCACAAGTTATCTTATCAAGCATGTTGGGGCATCACAAATGTGCAGCTCTCAAATCTTGCGGTTGGTGGTTTTTCTAAAATCTTGAGTAAATGACTAAAAACTGGGGCTATTAAAAAAGAAAAGTGTCTTAGATATGATTACATTGTTTGATTTATTCATTTAAAAGCAAAACACATAGCAAATGTTATAGATCAGCTGGCACACTATTTGTCACCTTGTTCATAACTGGCCTAGTTTAGTTTTTATTGAATCTACGAAATGCTGAGTGTGTGGTACAGTTTCTGTTTACCTAGGAATGGAATCTTTTTATTTATGTACATGAACACATACAATACAATTAAAGTCCTGCTATTTAAAAGCATATGATCAGCCTCTGTGAAATAAACATGACTTATATTATGAAATAGTCTAGGTAGCTTCAGGAAAAAAGTTCTTAGTTATAAGGTAATTAGGGTTGAAATGTTTTGGTTAGTATGTCATTTTCCTCAAATCGAAAACTGCAAGTCAACCCTTGACCAATCAATAATATAATCAATTCTTCTCCTTCCTGTATTTCAGGTGGTGGTGGGCAATGACAAAGCATTCACATACGACTATGTGTTTGATCCCACGACAGAGCAGGAGGAGGTGTTCAGCGCCGCCGTTTCACCTTTACTTTCTGGACTTTTCAAAGGTCTGTAGAAATGTGCTGGAGCAGGTTGTCGTTGAGGCTTGGATTCAAAGCCGATAACGAACACTCACTGTGATTCATGTTCCCAGGTTACAATGCTACGGTTCTAGCCTATGGCCAGACTGGTTCAGGAAAGACTTTCTCCATGGGAGGTACCTACACATCGGCACAAGAAAATGAGCCTACAGTCGGCGTCATACCCAGAGTGGTGCAGAAAATATTTCAGGAGAAAGCCAAGAAGACAGATTGTGAATTTGTCATTTTTATATCGTATCTTGAGGTATTACATTTAAATGTTTTTTCTCGAGGCTCTTGTGTCCATGTAGCTTTGTCATTTACTTTTGACATTCGCTGTTCTGCTCCTGAAGCAAATAATAATTGTAAGGTGACTCAAGTGATTTTACTGTCACAGACAAATTTGCAATGTTGGAAGAAAATCTTGATCGTTTAGTGTGTGGGAATCAGGATTGCAGATTTAGGGACATGAATACTGTCATCAACCAATAGGAGAGCTCTATTCAGCGCCAAATGCGAAGTACATGAATGTCTGTCGGGTTAAAAAAGTAGACATGGAGGGGAGTCCAGAGGGGGCTCAGAAAAACTAATTTTTCTACTTTATTGCCTAATGCTGACCATACACTAGACGACTTAGAAAAATCATGAAGTTTGAACAGCACTGCTTTGTGTTTCTATTGTTTATTAAGGTGATGACACGACAGAATAAATAGATTCTAACCTCACAATAACAGAATTACCAATAAAGTAAATATATTCTAAAAACACAACGGATTTTGCAGCTCTAATAATCGTGCCGTTGCTCATGATGGATACTCAGACTTTGTTTTTCAAATGGTTTCATGTGTGCTAAATTGCTTTTTGGTCACCTGTGGATTTTAAAAGCCACACTTAATTCACACTGCCGATGTTGCAAACGGTTTCCTTTAGATATCTAATCTGTATTCAGTATTCAATAGCTGTCGCACATCTCAGTTTCACTATTGCACGTCTTCAATTAATCCTTTATCTTTTTTCTCTTTTTTTTTTTTTTTGCTTTTTCTCTCCCAGATCTATAATGAAGAAATTTTGGATCTTCTGTGCTCGTCAAAGGATAAACCCGTTATTAGTATTAGAGAAGACCCGAAAGAAGGCATCAAAGTAAAGCTGAAGGATTTATAAAGCCATTTATATGGTCAAAAGTATATAGACATCTTTTGTATCACAAATGCTTTGTTTTGGATGGTAAAACATCTAAAGTTCCTTAAAGAGTTCGGACCACAGCACTACATACATGTCTTATCCCACATTGGCCACTGAGGGTACATTGTGCTCAAATGCATTTGCATGTGCTCTTCTCACAGCACTAGCTGCACATTACCCTGTATTAATGTCTATGATTTATAATGACATGCCTAACAAGGTCGTGTCACATACCTTTGGCCATATATACATATGTAGAAAATGTCCAACATGTACCAAAAAAAATCCAGTTTATTAAGTTCTACCCTGTCGCTGTAGATTGTTGGGCTGACAGAAAAGGAGGTTTTCACAGCTCAGGAAATGGTAGGCTGTCTGGAGCTTGGGAACTCTGCTCGTACCGTGGGCTCCACAGCAATGAACGCCGCCTCATCTCGCTCGCACGCCATATTTACGATCAGTCTGGAGCAACGCCGTGGAGGAGACAAGTAAGACGTCCACAACCATCAATTTGTTTGCTGTATTAGAGTTTTCTTCCATTTTCCATGTACTTTAAATAAGTGTAGATTTAGACAAATGTGAATCCTTATAGTTCCTCTTGTTAGGGGTCACCACAGCGGATCGTGAATCTTTTGGCTTAGTTTTTATGCCGGATGCCCTCCCTGGTACAACCCTCCTTATTTATCCGGGCTTTGGATGCCCAATTTTGGACCCGGGGTGTTCAGACTCTGCTGCTCCACCTGGTTGCTAGTTTTAATAGGCAGTTAACTATGCAAGTGTTTCACCAATTTGAGTTCACGGAGCTCAATAAAGACACAAACTTGACTATGTAAGGACTGTTATTGAGGTGGTAATGTCTAGATTATGCACACCAGTTATGGCACAGTTCCTGTGCTTCTTATTCAAGATCAGCACAATAACCATCCAAACTTTGATGGGGTTGGAGTTGGAGTCCATGACCAAGCAGATGCACAAAAACCCACCATGTGTAATGCCAAACATTGAAAACTGAAAGTACCCTACTGTTTTCTCTCTCCCATGAGAAACGACACGATGGTCTCCAAACTGCACTTGGTGGATCTTGCTGGATCTGAGAGACAGAAAAAAACTAAAGCAGAGGGAGACCGACTGAAGGAGGGTGAGGAAAACATTTGCCACGAATTGCTAGTGTTTCTATGTAGAAGCAAATCTTAATTTGCACTTGTTTTGTTACCCAGGAATCAGCATTAACAAAGGCCTGCTTTCTCTGGGAAACGTAATTAGCGCCCTTGGTGATGACAGTAAAAAGGGAGCTTTTGTGCCTTACAGAGACTCCAAGCTGACCCGTCTGCTACAAGGTGAATGTCAAAGGTTTTCTCTTCAAACTTAGATTTCTTCAAATCTCTGATTGCAGGAATGTCTGCTGCTCTTGTGTAATGGCTTTAATTGCTGCCAAAGGTGCTTCAACAAAGTATTGAGCAAACGCTGTAAATAAACATGTACGTGATTTAAAAAAATATATATATTATTATTTATTTACACGTGTAACAATTCCAAACAATCTTTTTAAATTTTTGTCCATTTTAATGTGATCGTGAAATAATTATTAGATTATATTAAGAAAACTCTTCATCAATACACTGTGAAATTCGTCCTCCACACTTTAACCCAGTCCGTGCAATGAAATACAGCCTTGTGAACACTAGGGGGCAGTGAGCACATGTGCCTGGAGCGGTAAGCAGCCCTAGCTATGGTGCCCAGGGAGCAGTTAGGGGTTGGGTTCCTTGCTAAAGGGCATTTCAGTTGGGACCTGTCTGCTCTGGAGGTCGAACCGGCAACCTTCAGATCACAAGCCCAGTTTTCTAACTGCCAAGCTGCAGCTGCCCAAACGGAAGACCATGTTATAGGGTCTGCAATTCTTTTTCATCTTTTGCACTCCTGTTAACTTTACAGACTCTTTGGGAGGGAACAGTCACACCCTAATGATCGCTTGCATCAGTCCAGCCGACTCCAACATTGAGGAGACCATCAACACACTCCGCTATGCAGACCGTGCTCGTAAAATCAAGAACAAACCGGTTCTCAATGTCGATCCACGGGCTGCAGAGATGAAACGGCTCAAGCAGCAGGTACCAATAGTTTTTATTTTATCAGTATGCCATCTGATAGATTCAGAGTAATGTCTGTGCAGATGTAAGCAATATACTTTAAAGCTTATTTACTGGAAGGTGATTTTGTTTTGGCTTGTAGGTCCAAGAGCTGCAAGTGATGCTGCTGCATGCTCGTGGAGGAGTAGCTCCTGTTCTCTCAGGGTAGGCGTCACATTTTTGTCAGTCCTTTTAATCAAACCATTTGAAAGGAGCTCAGTCACACTTTGTAATTGTGTAATCAGTCGTTTTGTGGTTGATTTACTGTAATAATTGTGTAATGTTTAGTGTACAATGCTTTGTCAAAACTTTCTTGTGCTGCCTTGTTTATTCTTTACAAGATGTTTTGTGGCCATAAAAAGAGCAAGAGACTAATAACACTTTTAATTAGGAAGGTAGTGATATACTTGAAGGGATTCACAATTTTTAACTTTAAATTGAGGACAAATAATGTTATATTCTGTCACAAGTACTATTGATCATCGTTTATTTATTTAAACAATGAATAGTGGTATTTCTTAGGTAGTTGCAAAGTAGATTCAAATTTTGTGTAAAAAAATTGATGCGTCTTTAAAGAATCACTTATTCAAATAGGTGTCCCAAATGAATCGATTTGTATTAGTTCTTGGTGAATCATTGGTGAATTCTTGGTGAGTCAGACTACCATCAAACACACTGCATTTGCATGTACAACGTTTGAGGCATGAACACGGACAAGGAAACAGATCAGTGGTCAGGCAGACTTTGTTAGTTACGTATACTGGGAAGAAAAGGCTTGCATGATCCTGACTCAGTGACCACTGGTATCCATCACAATCACTGTAGGAATTTTACAAAAGAATTTGGGGTTTAATGTCTGTGTTTAGAGTTTTAAATGGGGAATAAAATGTCTTTGCAGGTCTGAGCAAGCTGAAAATGTGTCTAAGATTCTGGAACGCAATCGCAGCCTCCAAGAAGAAAATAGTAAGTTGAGTCGAGAACTCAGCGAGGCTGTAGGACAGACCGCTCTAATGTGTGAACGGATCATCATGGTGAGAGGCATTTAACTGTCCCTTTGTTCTTTTCTTTTTTGATCACTGTCCTGAATTTGGTGTGACTTTTCACTGATTTTTAGTCTTCGAACCTAGGCAGGGTTACTAATATACTACTAATGTGACTATCAATTTCAATGCTGATGGTGGCACAGATATCATTAGGGTCAGCCTAAACGCAGCTACTAAAGATAATAAATGTATGCAGTAAAACCATATTTCACTCCAGTGGCACAAAAACATTTGAACTTATCCGAACATTTTAATGAGCTTGTGATTTCAGTTCCCAGCTTTCTGTCTGATTGTGGAAAGGATTTTGTTTATCCTTGTTCATTTGTTTTCTTGATTCATTTTCCCTTGCATGTTTAGTTGTTCGCTTCTGACCACCTCTACATATTTAAGTACAGCCAGGTTTATTTTATCGACCATGTTCTGCTTCTTCAGTTTTGTCGAAGTGAAGTTTTACCTTTACGATTTAATTGATGCAGTATGTATGTTTTGGTAGACTGAGCAAACCAACGAGAAACTTCAGAGCAAACTGGAAGAACTGCGGCAGCATGCTGCGTAAGCTAGCCTTTTTTTGGTCACTAAAACTGGGATTCTGGTTCCTTGTGCTCTAGCATGTGTCTAGCTCTCCTTTTGCCCATCTTTGTGCAGATGCAAGGTTGATCTCCAAAAAGTGGTGGAGACCCTAGAAGATCAGGAGCTTAAGGAGAACGTAGAGGTCATCCGCAGCCTTCAACATGTCATCCTAGAGCTGCAAGTAAGACCCAGTAGTGACCCCAGTAACTGAACACACACTACTGCTGCAGCTATCGGATATATTAGTAATCGAGTATTCTATTAATGATTCCAGAGATTAATCGAGTAATCAGATAAGAAATACTCCCAAGACTTTATTTTCACTTTTACTAAAGTACTACTATACATTACTGTTAGTATGCATGTTGCATTATTGGGCAAAACCTCTTATTGCTGAAATACATGGGCTTAAATGATCTGTCAGTGCAAGACTTTTGCACTGTAATGTATGTTGCCAGATGCCAGTTATGCTTTTATTTCTGCAGAACGAAAGTGCAGGTATTGCAGCCACCATCGACGCAATGACGTCGGGCAATTCCACGTGTCTCGAGATGGATGCGGAAGGCAATCCTGTAGATGTGAGTGGCGGTCCTGCTAATGGCTCACCTGTGGTATGTTTGCTTTTCCACATACCCCAGTATTTTGTTCCAGTACAACAGCTGATTTTATTCATTATTTTTATTCTTTTTTTTAGGCCAATAGTTCTGATTTCCAAGGCAAAGACTCTCCTGAGGCCTTCACAACCCAGCATGCACTCCGGCAGGCTCAGCTCTCCAAGGAGCTGATTGAGCTTAATAAGGTCCTTGCTTTAAAAGAGGCCTTTGTTAAGAAAATGTGCCAGAATGACAGCCACTTGGAACCCATACAGACAGAATATCAGGTACACAGTTTGATTTATTTGCAAGTTTCATTCAAATGTTACCTTTTCTTTCCAATTCATTAATCAGGCAAATAACCTGAAACTGGTGTGAAACCAAACTGGAGCAAAGAACCCGATTCTGTTTTTAGTGGAGGTAATCAGGAAAAAAATATCTTCATTAAACGATGCTAGGACATCCTTACGCTCCTGGAATGTTCATCCACTGGGCTCAGTGGCGCCCTCTACTGGCAACTCCTAATCACCTCTAAAAGTATCTTAAGTATCTGTGGGAGTAGGATTCTTGGGCTTAAGAACAAAAGCTATTTATCAACCTTCTCAAGTTTCAGAGTACAACTAAATTTCACAAGACAAAAACTCTAAGACGACCCCAGTAAACTGGAGGTCCAATTTTAGCAGCAGAACCAAACTTGGAGTTCAAAATCCATGCAGTGGTGTACTAATGAAATATCCAGCTGCATTCACAAAAACTGTAATGTGTGTAAATTTAATATTGCTTATTCCAAACTACCTTAGGAGAACATCAAAAACCTGCAGTCTGAGGTTGGATCTCTGCAGAAAGAGAAGGAGGATCTCATCCTCGGCCTGCACGCCGCTAAGAAAGACACCAATCAGGCCAAGTAGGTTTCCATTCATTTGTTGTGAAAACTGCACAAATCTGTGAAGCATGTTTGCGATTTTATTTCCTTTCCTTTTCATCTTCTGTCTTTGTGTCCATGTAAACATCTGCAGATTGAGCGAGCAGCGCAGGAAGAGGTTACAGGAGTTAGAAGGGCAGATCACTGATCTAAAGAAGAAACTGCAGGACCAATCCAAGCTCTTGAAGCTCAAAGAAACCTCAGTGCGCAGTGTTACGAAGCTTAATCAGGAGATTCAGGTACATAACTCTAGCATACTAGAGATTAACAAAGCCCACGTGCATCTCTAAAAAGGACTTCATATTTTTTACCTGAAATATATTTTTATATAAAAGTATTAGGAGTTTATAAGGTCTACATTCTCTGTTAGATCCTGGGAGCAAATACATTACCCTGCTCCTTCTAGCCCCCCCCCCCATTTGATGCATATGCAAGAAATCTGTTTTAATAATTAAAGATTTTTTTAACTGTGAAATAAATTAATGCTTCTCATCCAAAAAATATCAGTGGTGCTGAACCAAAAGTAAGGATGATAAATGCACACTAGATAGTAAGGACTATAAACATCGCAGTGATTGAGCTGTTTCCTGAGGTTGTTGATGATGTATGCCGTTCTGAGCAGGCTATGAAGGCTCAGCGGGTGCAGTTGATGAGGCAGATGAAGGAGGATTCTGAGAAGTTTCGAATCTGGAAGCTGAAGAAAGACAAAGAAGTTTTGCAGCTTAAAGAAAAAGTAAGCATTTAGTTTATGCAGTGATGTATGCTATGTCCCCCATACTCACCATTGCAGACGTAGTAGACCAAGGAGTGCTGTACTCAACACGCACCTTCCTCGATAATATCTCCATTATTTCCTGTCTATAGAAATATATATTTAAAATTATTAAGCACATTATTTCCAAGTAAATTCATAATATCCCATTTTTTAATGTATAACAATGACTGGTCTGGCTCGTATCTTCATCAGGGTGGATGCCTTGGTTGCAGAATTTTTGATTATGAAGACTAGCCCAGGCTAACCATCAATGAAGAGACCAAGTAAAAATTACTGGTGAATAAAAGTGCAGGAAATTAAATGGCTAACCCGGTCACTGTGTGTTGACTGAGCGTGGGAGGGTAAAGGATTTTTGCATTGCTTCATGAACAGACCATCAAACGTAGACAATCCTGTCTGTGTAGGCACCTGCCAGCCCATAATATTGCCAAGATTCCAACCTGACAGCTCAGGATCTCAGCAGTGGTCGTTAACATTTTTTCATTTATGTTTGCTTTATACACTTGTGGGTTTTATAAACTTTATTTCCAATAAATGCTAAACATGTGTCCTTATTTATCATCTGTGTGTTTTAATAGGATCGTAAACGACAATATGAAATGCTGAAGCTGGAACGGGATTTCCAGAAACAGGCAAATGTGTTGCGCCGCAAAACTGAAGAGGTGCGCGCGCCTACCCTCCCCTAAAGATTTTAAGATGCATTTAAGATGTTAAATGATATTACAAAAATATCCCTGGTGGGCTAATTTGGGGTTTTTTCAGGCTGCTGCGGCCAACAAGCGGCTGAAAGATGCTCTTCAGAAAAGAACTGAAGTGGCTGAGAAGCGCAAAGACACACAAAACCGTGGTATGGAGGGAATTGCTAGCAGAGTGAAGGTACTTTAAGCTTTTAAACTTCAAATCGAAAGGCTAAAGCACTGCAGCTTTTACATTTACATCGAAACCCATTTGCTTCTCTGTAGGCATGGCTTCTGAATGAAATTGAGGTCCTGGTAAGCACAGAGGAGGCCCGGAGGCATCTGCAGGACCTCCTAGAGGACAGAAAAATCCTAGCTGAGGAGATCTCACAACTCCGCCAGCAGATGGACTCTGGAGACAGACCTGCTGCTAAAGTCAGGGTGAGCATTTCAAGCTGTTTCGGATTCTCATTAAAGATTTCTCTGTCTTGCGGCCATCTGTATGCATTCATGTATTATGTCTGCAAGAAATGGAGCAACCGGTCGATGCATAAACGTTGATGATTTATAACCATGTGCTTTTCCTTTTCACTAGTATTTATAAGACTCACCATCACAAAGTTGCCACTGTTGGGCGCTTGAGCAAGGCACTTAATCCGTAAATTCAGAGTGTTTGGATAAATAACTGTGTGAGACCGTCTAAACATTAAGAATGAACAATTTAGCTGATTGCTTTCACATAGCCCTTTGATATTTCTCCACAGCGCCGAACCCTGACCATCTCGGAGCTAGAAGGAAAAGGAGATCTGGAGGCTTCGATCAGTAAACAAGTGGAAAACCTTGAAACTGAGAGGGACCTCAGGTTAGCCACACGCCGGCCATTTATTTATCAGAGCTTGTACGTTTGTCGATTTATTATGGTTTGCATTTTCTGGTCTTGAATTCCTCTTTTTTTACCTCCTCTTACACAGGAGTGCTCAGATTGCTGACCTGCAACAAAAAGTTCTGGATGCAGATAATGAGGTTCGGATGAAACAGCGCTGGGACTCCATCACTACCATCGTTGAAGCCAAGAGTGCATTAAAAGTCCTGATGTCTGAGGTAAGGAATGAAGCTTTTTTTTCCATTTGGCTTTAGCCTAGCCTCATTTCTAGCCAACTAGTTTAGCAAACAAGCTTACTGGTGAGTGTGAGAGAGAACTACATGAGCCATGTTCTACATCTTTCATCCAGGTTGTGGCATCCAAGACATCAAACGCCAAGCTGGAGAGCGATCTCAAGCAGGAGCGGGCCAACCACACCGACCTGCAGAAGGTTCTGTGCGATGAGAGGAAGGTGATGTCTGCAATGGACATGGAGCACCAGAGTCACCTGGTGGACCTGGAGCAGAGACACCAGGAGAAGGTGGTTTATTAATGATTGATTTTTAACCACACACGTCTTAATAAATAAATAAATAAGAAATATGCACCAGTCAGCTTTTCTTCCAGTCACCTTGTTACATGCCAGAGGGAAGGCTCATTCATCTGATCGTTTTAAATGGATGTCTGCATTTCTCAAATTGCAAAGCAGATGCAAAGTTAAATTAAATTACTGCCAGTTTTTTTCTGCGTTCTAAGATGGCTTTTAATAAAAATGGTTAGTGTTTATAAATACACTGCTAGTGTTTAACACTTCATCGCTCCATAGGGAAATTACTACACATTACTACAAGCTGCTTGTGATTCTTTTTAGATGCTGCAGCCAGACAAAAAATTATTAATAATCATGTTTTCTGTGGCGTTTGTGTAGGTACTGTATCTCCTCAGTCAGCTCCAAAACAAACCTGTTACAAAAGAGCAAGAGCAGGACGAGCAGGAGACGTCCAAGAGAGAGCGAGAACTGTTACAGCGTTTGAAGTTCCAGGTGAGTTCCTGCTCCTCACAGTAATCGCCTCACGTCTGCTGTAGAATCCGTGAGAAGCCGGGATTGTTTACTCAAGCTGAATTCTTTAACAGGAGGAGGAAATTGAAAAGATGAAGGAACTAACCGAACAAAATCAGAAACTCATGGAAGAAAATGAACAATACAAACAGGTACTCAGAAATATCCGGATTTTACTATTATTCCCAAATATGACTGAACAGAGAGCTATTATGACTAATTAAAGGCTTTTTAACTTCATTGACAGAAATTTCTTCTGGCTCAGCTGACAAGTGCAAAGAAAGTAATAAACGAATCCCCCGACACTTCATTTGAATACATCCCTCCTAAGGTGAGATGGTAACCTACACAGTTAATAGTAAAAAGTGAAGGGGTTTCAGATAGTTTTAGACCAGTCACAGTGTTGCATTGGTAACTGGTAACTGGTAACAATTTGATGCTCCACCATATTCGTTTCACCTAAGTTTGTAAATATACTGTCATTTTTGTCCTCATTAATGATCTAAACAAATCACTTATTTTAGTTTTTATTTGCATTTTACTCTGTCCTAGCTTTTTCGAACTTGGCTTGGTGTTAAACTGGTAACGGTGGAAAAACCAACACTACGTTTCCATTAAACATAGATACACATCAGTTCTTCCAAAAAAGGATTTGGTAAAATATACAGTCCTTTGCCCTGTTAAACTAATTCGTGTTTTTCCTTCTCCAAGCCCAAGGCTAAAAGCTCGACAGCACGGGCCCCACTGCAGGAACCTCAAATTGACCTCGATGAGCTCGTGTCTCCATCCGACTCTGAGAAGGAGGAGGATGAGTGGCGGCCAGAAAAGAAAGAAAAAGGTCGACGAGGTTCAAAGAAATCGAAAATGACTGGGGTGAGACTTGGTGCTACGGTGTCTTCAGACACAGATATTAGGAAGACTACCACAATTCTATTTAGCTTTTTTCTTTTTGGTTTGTTTGTCCTGTGTAGTGCGCGTGCAAGGGCCGCTGCATCAATAAACTCTGCCGTTGCCGGAAGGGAAGAATGATGTGCGGCGAGAACTGTCTCTGTGACCATCAGAAGTGTCGCAACATGGAGAACCGTGCTGTAGGAAAAATCACTACACCCAAATTTTGAAGCCTGCTTTAAATGAACATTTATTAACTTTATTTACACCGGTTTACTTCCCTCCTCTCAGGATGGTGTGGACATGAATGATGTCTCCAAAGACTCTGAATCCGTTCCCGAAGACCCCACAGCTGTAAGCCCAAGAGACGCCACTTTCTTTAGGCCTCCGTGTGTGCCACCAACTACGAAGGTAAAACTTCTTTTTAATTCCTTTTTAATGAGTCTTTATTCCGGACTCCTCTGCAAAGCACAAAACATGTTTTAAGATGCATAATTGTTTAAGAAAAATCTAATGATCATTTATAATCGATAGCATGTATGCACCATTATCCTTATTATTAACCCCTTATTAATGGTTAGTCAGACCTGAAAATGCTTCTATGTTTTAATAATGCACTGCAAGATAGTACTGAGGTATGGGGTTTGAATCACGGTAGTTCTGTTGGCCAGTAGGGTGTTCACACAGACGTGATTGTCTGAGGGGTAATTGTATGAACAGCCCCGCCACTGTTAGATGAAAATGTCAGTGCATTTTAATTTCTGGTCTCATGTCCAGATTAAAATTAAAGGTTCGAATTTGGAAGATCAACTTGCATTAAAATCCTCAACAAAATATAAATGCACACCATAATAATTGTAATATTTAATTATGAATGTACTTGATTGTATGTTTGGAAAGTAGTTGGAGAGAAAAACATGATCTACATTAGTGGAAGATATTTTGAACATAAGTCACTTCACTGTGTTATTTATTTAGAGTTGTTTAAATGGCATGTGCACGATTTAAAATAAAAATGCACTGAGGATCCACTTCATTTAAAGCTTGAATCTTTAAACAATGATGCATTTAACATCTTGAAAATGTATTCTCATCAGCTCAAAGAATTCATGCTTGCATGGACTAGCTCAGACTGTAGAGTGCTCAAACTGAGCATCCAGTTACTCTTCTAAACTCATGGAAGCAACCTCAAAAAGAAGATTTGACGATCTACCAATCAGCCTTGAAAAATTGAGGCATAAAGGACAATTAACCAAAATGTACTAGTCACAATAGAACCACAGGACTTCGAAAGTGCTTGTTCGTCTATGCAACCCAGCTTTAAACAAAGTTAAATATTTGTTGCTTAGTAATTGTGGTGCAACTGTATGTTGGCGTGTGGCCACACTGAACTCTGTGGCATCTTCTGCACTGGCGGTTCATTAGTTTTTTTTTTTTTTTTTTTTCCTGTGTGTTAGGAAATTGGTGACATGGGCAGCCTCTCTTCAGTTTTGAAACTAGAGAAGAAGCCGATTCCCGCTGATCCTGAGAGTGGCAGTGACGACTCAGAAGAACCCAGCATGCCCAGTTTTCTTAGGAAGAACAAGAGAGGATTAAGCAATTTTAAGAATAGCTTCTTCTCTGGCTGTACCCCTGTTCGTGAGGAATCCTGAGTTAGCTAAGGCGGTCACATTTGCCAGCTAGCGCTCTTCTAGTTTTCCGTGTCCGTTTTGTCTCGCTTTACATGTTTTTATATTTGTCTGTAAATGTGTTATAACTTTTAATCGTAGCTTCTCTAATGTGAATAGTCCACCTGTAACACTGGAGCAATAGCTAATACCGGACTTGATTGGTTAATTAGACTAAATATAGACACTTTTTCCAGTTTGAAATCAGAATATCAGGAATGTTTTAGCTAGATTTCTTTTATGAATTTAACTTAAATTACCTTCGTGATTACCAGTCCAGAAAGAGTTTAATCGGTGATTCATCCGTCTTTAGAAGCTGCTCTGTTTTAACAGCCCTTTGGTACTAAAGGGTGTCTAGATGTTCTTAAAAAGGCTAATTTTGTATAAACAATAAAAACGACTTTATCCTCTCGCCTGGTTTAACATTTTCTGTCTGACAATTACATATAGAACGATTGCATAGAGAAGTAATTCTTAAAGCTGGCAGTTTGGAAGTGATGAGGCTCACATACCAGTCCTAATGATTGCAAACCATCCAGCAGTTCAATCATTAACGGGGTAAGAAACCTTGATGGAAAATCAACAGAAAAGTCAAATCAGTGGTAATAATTCTATGGGTATGCTAGTTCACTACCACAGAGACCAGAGTTTGACTTTTAGGCTAGGGAGTTGACCTGCTTAACACTACATGAGGGTCAGGACTGACAAGTGGTAAATAAATTGGAATGATCATTTGCTATTATGGAGTCTAAGTCCTCCCCACCTTCGTTGTATTTATAATCTAAATCATGATGCGGCCTTGCAGCTAATTATATATTTATGTACATGTGTCATTATGATGGACTACAATTTTAAGATTAATAAAATAATTAGCTACACCTGTACATAAGTCTTGAAACTAATTACACTTGCTTTAGAAAGGAACACCTTGATTTAGATGTAGATAAAATGTGTTCTACAGTTATTGTTGCTATCAAATACATTAGCAAAAATACAACACTTCACAGTGGTCATCATAATTACATAAGGGTAAACAAGTCAACGACAACTATGTTACAGCTAATATTAGTTTAGGGACATTTAAGCTTATGTTTCTGTCCTCAAATCTTCAGTTCAGTTCATGTGCACGTTGATTTTGAGACCAGCCATTGAAGGCATTTCTAATACATGGATGTGTTGAGAAGGAGGCACTACCAGGCCTAACTTGCTTGTTATTCAGGTGAACACATGGAAAAGATGGAGAACATTTCAGGATGAGGGAAGATCTCAGGCCTCAATGTAAAAGCGTGTTTGTTTTTCTGATAGTATTGCAATGATGAAGATAATTATAGTATAATCTTACACAGATGAAAATATTACAATGTAATCTATTCATATCAGTGTCGTTTTGTCCTAACCAGAGGAAATTAGAAACCGATGAAGGAATGAATGTGGAATTATGCTTCAGCACTGAAAGCAATTCTTTTCTGAAATGAAATGTGCACTCGCAGACTTTCATATTTTCAGGGTTTCGTAATATGCCCGCAGCACTGTAATCCATCTTTTATTGATCACAAAAATATCTCATTTTGTTTTGTTTAAATAATTCATTATGTTAAGCACATAGAGCGAGATCTGTCCTAGAATTATATATGGAAACCTTAAATGCCATCACAAGGTTAAGACATTTAAAATTTGCATATACTTGTACAATGTAGCTCTAGACCAATTCGATGTGTATTCCTGATTGATAAAATGAAGGCAAAGGAAATGTTCAGTTATATCGGTTGCTGCTTCATGATCAGTGTTGTATGAACTATGATTTGAACTCTCAGATTTCAGTTGTATATTTCAAATTTGGTTATATTAGATTTGGAGCACACAAAAACTACTTTTACGTTAGTAGCTTCCCTTGTGAGGAATCATTTTGTGATGAGGAATCATCTGTCATTACACATAATAAATATAATAAATTCACTACTAAGTTGATGGTATGTGGACACCCTTCCCATGTATTGAGTTCATGTGTTCCAGCCCTTTGCCATCAGACATGTTTCTGGCTGTTTGTGAAAGGCCTTTTCCTAGTTCAGCATGATTGCATCAGTGCATAGAGTGAAATCCATAACAATGAGTTTGGTATGGAGAAATTCCAGTGGTCCTGGTCTCAACACCATTAAACAGCTTTGAGCTGCACCGCTGAGGAGTAAGACGACCAGACTGCAGATTAGTGTAGTGAAGTGCATCGGAGTTCCAGACTTGTCAATGACTTAGTTTGATGTAAACTTGAGTAAAATCTACAGTGTGCCTCATGAATGTAACCGAAAGTGTAAAACATGACATATAAATCCTTGGAAATAAAAATAAATTAACACCCTCTACAAACATAATCGTGTAAAATGCTGTAGTTTGTAGCTGGCTCACTTATTCTCTCATGTGTACACAGATGTGTGCCTCTTTAAAAAGAAGCCTATTTTATAACCCAATCCTTCAAAGAAAAAATATTGTAGGTTGAAGATGATCCTCTTTTGTGTAGCACGGTTTCCTCACAGCAAGTTTTGATCCTCAGGTGGGGCAATTTGGGTCCTTCCTGTGTGGACTTAAGTTCTCCCTGTCATGCACGGGTTTCCTCCGGGTGCTCCGGTTTCCTCCTACAGTCCAAAAATGTGGTGAGGTGAACTGGAGATAGAAAATTGTGAATGATCGTGTTTGATGTTACTATGTGACTGATATCTAGTGTGTGTGTGTGTCAGGAATGTACCCAAAGATGAGGTTATAACACCTGTTGCACCTGTATGATAGTTGACTGTATGGCATGTGTATAAACTGGCAGTTAGGACAGTTATTAGTGTGAATATCCAAGGACACCCTCTGTGTACAGTCAGAGGTGCTGCCAACCCAGATTCCAGTGTGTGGACTCAGCACACAGCTAGGCTAACTGCTAACTGCTCCAGAGCTGTCGCCAGCTAAAGGCGGTGTGTTCTTTCCTCAGCGGTAATACGACAGATCTGTGGGTGTAACCGGACACTGTTATTATTAACATCTGTGTGGTTTTGGGTGAAGATGGGACAGCTGTGAGAAGATCAGAGGACTCGGGCCGCATAGCGATTCTCTTCACGTAGCACTGATTGAAGATTCAGACTACGCACGACGCGTAAGAATTGATCGTAAACTACGTGCTGGAAGGGGTTCCGGCGTGGACCGAGTCAGACCGAGTCAGACCGAGTCTTTTTTAAAGCAGCGACCGGGCGGATGACAGCTGCTGTGCGAGCTACACCGAGCAAGCTTGGGGGAATCGGGACGCTTCTGACGGCCAGAGATGCGGTGCAGGTCCGAAACGCGCCTTGATGAACCGATGACAGCATTCCAGCCAATCGACAGGAAACTTCAGACTTTGCCGTACGCAGTGAGGGCTGGTTGGTAAACAGGGGGGCAAACGAGGCACTGCGCACCGGATCACCGCTGAGCTGCGTGTTTTCCGGACCCAGGCTAACTGCATCGAGTCTGTGTTTTCGAGGTACGATCTGCGGGCTTTGTTGGCGGTGTTATTTACGACCGTGTGAGAGCAAACGACTGACGGACTGTTCCGGGCCGTATCGTCTCGCCTCGCGCATGAGACGCATGGGTCGTGCGTGCACGAGCCTCCGGATCCCCGCACAGCTGGATTTGTGCTGATCGAGGCAGAGGGTGCAGTGCGGCGCAAGAGCAAAGCTAGATCAATCGGCACGTTTCGGCTGCGCGAATCGATTCGCGTGGCATCCGATCGAGGGAATCCCAGTCACGTTCGGATCTTTAAACGATTCCTTTTCTGTAGGACGCGGCTTCAGGGTTTACGAACATTGCGTAAGGCTGGAGCGCACCCTACGCCTCTTTAAATCCGAAACGATCGGGTGACATTGCAGTGTTTGGAAATTCTTCCCCTTCTCACCACACAAGGTTCTAAGACTTAAGCTTTACTCCTGAAAAAAAAAACTAAAGCGAGAAGGTGGAGCGGCGTGCGTCGTACGTGGTGACGCAGTGGGATTTTTACGCGTGGTCGGCGTTTGGCCCCGCCCTTCCCGCCGTGACGGCGATGGGTCGGAAGCGGTGTGTCGGTGCAGATTGTTCGAAGATGGCGGCCGGCTGCTGCGGGGTGAAGAAGCAGAAGTTGTCGGGATCCCCGGGCTCGGGGGGTCCCGGAGGGGCGGGCAGCGGGGCAGCCGGGACCGGACACTGCGGATCGGACTTGGGGATTGGATCGTCGTCGACGGTCGTAGCCGGAAACGTGAATCGAGTGAACGGGCTCGGGGGTCCGGGGTGCAGCGGGACTAGCAGTAATAGTAGCGGTAGCAGCAACACAAGCACCGCTCTGTCCCCAACTCCGGGAGCTTATAACTCTACCGGCCTGTCCCCCAACCTCAGCCCGGGACCGGGATCCTCCAGCGGGGCCAGGAAGATGGTCGTCTCGGCGGAGATGTGCTGCTTCTGTTTCGACGTGCTTTATTGCCATCTTTACGGATACCAGCCTCCCCGCACACCCAGGTTTACAAACGATCCCTAGTAAGTAGAAATATGGCTAAGCTAACACACTAGCTAATGCTATTGGTCTCTCTTATTGTCTCTCTCATTCTGATTAAATAAGAGAGACACTCACTTAAACAATACTCACTTAAATCATACTAATACCATTAAACCTCTTTTGAACTGACCCACTTTTACAAACGCCCATACTAAATTTTATTTGGTTTTAAGCCAAGCCATTCGTCTGGAGTTGCTTTTGTCATTTGCCTTGACAATAAAAACAAGCATTCTTTAATAACAGTTACACTAACTTTACATTCAAATTTAAATTAGAAAGCCGCGACCGTGTAATATTTGTTAGCACATCAACTCATACAAATTAGAAACGTAAAATGCCATAACTTTGGATTGTTTTTTAAAGTCAGTTTAGCATCAATAATTATATCAAAGTCCTTTATAGCCATATATACTGTTATCCAACTGTTTCCTATTTACCACAACACATTTATATCGATACAATCTAAATGTGTTAAACTAAGGTTAAAAGCGATTTACTCCCTTTAACCCAGGGCTATGTTCCAAATCGCATTGTACACACTACATAGTCAATCGTTGACACAAATCCTGGTGTGCTAGGTAGACAACCTATTTAGCACACGAGCGTGCTATTTAAGACGCATCCCGTAAACCGTTTTAAAAGAGCCTCATATCGCGAATTACAGCATCTGTATTGTACTTACAGAGATTACCAAACACTTTATCAATACTATTTCTCCTTTATTTCGGCCAAAAAACGTTTAACAAATTTCACACAGCCTTTAATATGTTTTTTTTTGTATCACTGATATATATTACTGTGGCATCCTAGTAGACTGACCAAACATAGCGACTTGGGTCTGGCCTGGTCCTTATTTTATGATCCTATTGGTTTTTATTTCTAAAGGCAAATTCGAAAAATAAGTTTTGTATTGGATATCAGAAGAGTGAGAGGAAATCTGCATTCATTTTGGTGTCTCTTAGAATTACATTCGCTCTTTAAGGACATTTCCTGCTAGTGTGTTTTTGCTTTTCCCCCTATATAAAATGTCTTCATTTTTAAAAGTCATATTGTTGGCAACGTTGGTATAATATTCATGTTTTACTGTAAGTGAAGATCATTATTTAATTGTTTTTACATTTAAAGTAAGAAAATTACTGTCTTTAGTTTGACCAAATAATTGTATCATGTTTTTTTTTTTTTTTTTTTACAATCAGCGAGCTAACGCTTAGAGATTGACGTCATGGTTTGGGACGCGTCCCAAACCGTCCTAAACACTACACAGTTTACAACTGACACATTTGCTTAATTACGAGACATCCTAGTTATAAAACTCTGATATTTAATTTGTGGTAAAATTCACCAGCTACTATTTACTCGAGCTTTTAAAAAACGTTATTGTTTTTTTGTAATGTTTCATTCAACAGGCTACTCGTGATTAGTAACAATCTTAATCTTCACCACACGTTGGAATGAAACGATAACTAATGTATTTGTGTGATTTACTTATTAAAATATCATTCTGCTTTTTTAAAACAAATCCATAGTTTAAGGTTTTGACTGTGCCAATCTGAAAATTAATTATGGTAAAAACTATATTATGTATACTTTAAATATTTACTTTTTGAACACAAGCCCTGACAAGTTCTCCATTCTCAAAACCCTTAAAAAAATATTTAATTTATGAACCTTCTTTCTAGTGTAAACATTTATACTATACATTTACAAACTCATTTGACCACAGGCCACATCTGCATTGTGGTGGCCTTTAAAAGGCCAATTGTATCGTATCCTGCTTTGATAGCACTTAAATAGCAAGAAAGAAATATATGTATGGCTAATAAACTTGCTAGTTTATTGTACATTATTGTTCAGGTTACAATCAGTGTTTCTGTATTTGTGAATTTTCTGTATTAATAATTGACTTGCTATATTTTGTGTCACTATTCATTCATCACCTATCCTTTATCACTTTGCAAGTGAGAAGTGAAATGGCAGCTTTGCCTAAAGCATGCTGTTTTATTTATTTCTGCTTCATTGTGTGTAATTATGTTTTTGATTTTTAATTTTGTTTCTTTTGTTTATTATTTTTAATATTATTTTATATTTCAGCCTGCCATAGTGTTTCATTATTAGCTCCCTGTGATACACAAGTGCTCATTGATAACTGCTGAAGTGATTGATGATACTTAGAAGTGAACTGCAATCAGCAGCAGTCTGTAGTTGGAGAGAACAACTGAATTACATTCTCTCCACTTAAATGTGCTCAGACCTGTTTTGCATATTTAAACCTTCTCTTTTTAGAGTCTTAGAATGATTTACCATTAAGCAACTGACCCGAAACACTGACCCGCACCGCTGTGTTAACTGTCCTGAATTTAGATTTTGATCTCGGGAACAACTATGGAATCAAGCCATATTTCTTATCAGGTAAAATATAGGTTTAGAGCCTTGCTTTTTGTGTTACTTGGAACACCTTATTAATGGTTATCGATGGAGTATTTTAGACTTTCATGCTCCAGACTACATAATGCTTTACATTTAAACAAGCCTCTTCTATTGCTCTTGAGGAATTGCTGTAATCAGGAGGGTGCTCACTGGGGCATTTTGGAAATTATGTATTTCAGATTAGTGATAATAATTTTCTGTCATGGGTGTGTCAGTGCCAGCCACTGAACATACTTCTAGACACCCATGTCTGTTTTTTTCCAACCGTTTAGTAATTTATATTAATATTTCATTTTGAGATTGGTTTGGTCTTAGTCACATAGAGTCCAAAGATAGACCGGTCACATGTAATAAATACACCCTGGTCATGCCGCCACCTTCCTTGTCTTCAAATCAGTTAAGCAACACCAGTTCATTTCAAATGTCTGGGAGGTCATGCCTTAAAAAGGATCTTTCTCCACACTACTGTTTGAGAGGGATACACAGTTTTTTTTGTTTGAAAGAATCACATTCCAGCCCTTAAGTTACAGACATATATTACAAGTTATAAAGCACATCAGAGCATTGTTGTGGAGTGCGTACCAGGCTTTGAACTTTGTCCCAATATTCAGCAGTTTTGCCCTCTCATCTGGACATTACCATACATTGAAAAAGCTACTTGTGAAGATTGCTGAAGGTAAGGCATTCTATACCAGATTCTGATGACAAATACTCTATCACTGTAAACAACAGTAACAACAGGACAAGTTTTCACTTCTGTGCTGTTTTTTGTAGCTTTATTAAAATCTCTTATTGGACCTCTCATTCCTGTGGCTGTTTGGCCAATCAATAATTTGCACCCCGAATGCTTCAGCCCACTTAGTTCCTAGTCAAGAACCAACCAAATCAAGGGTGCCTAAATACCATATGGTCCCATTCAGCACACCATACCATAGGGTACTGTGTAGAATATCAGTCGGTTAAATTCATTTGGTTTTGTTTTGTGAAATGGTCAGTGTATTTATTGACCACATTAGCATTGATGTTACTTATCTTGCTTGTAACCTAGTGTAGTCCCTTTGAAACCATGAGGGATGAAGGATAATGAAGGTTATTTTGGTTGTAATCACAGCTGGACTGTAGTCCTTGCTCCTAGCTATTGTTTTGTCTTTCAGCAATTTGTGTGAAAATAACAAGATGAATAAGGGAAACGATATTTGTGTGTATGTTTTTTTTTAGTTATGACACAGTACAAATGTATTCCAGTGATTCATTGCTTGTAACATGGCTGGGTGATTGTTTTTAATTAAATTAAATTATCTCTTTCTCATAAAAATACCACATATAATTAAATTGTCACATACTGGTAACTTTTAAATATTCTCTCCAAGAACTCAAGCTGTGCAAGCACAATCTGTAACAAAAATTAAAACGAATATTAATTAGCTAACAGAAATATGAATTAGCTATATCTTCGCTTTAAATAATGTGAATTCTTTTCTTACTTCACATGTAGCTGGCTGAATAGCTAACATATATCCACTAAGCTAACACATTTAATATCATTCATATCAATGGAATGAGGTGGCACAACATGCTATCATGTCAATTTACATCAGTGGTTCCGACTGCGGAGTTTTGATCCCCTTGTTTTTTAAGACTTGAAACATTTTTTAAAAATATTTAATTTTAGTTAATAATTAATATTAATAAATAATTAATAATTTCCCCTAATTTATTTTAAATTAATTAATTAAAACCCAAATCATAATAAAGAACTTCGTGATATTACATGTATGGAAAATGGAAAATGGAAAATGTGTATGTGTAAAAATATTTGTGTACAATATGTAAAAGTTTGAAATGTAATCATACATGCTACCCATGATACGATAAAACAAAATGCAATTAAAGACCAACTATGACTGTTTCCTTTTATTATTTCTCTTAAAAATAAAAAAATAAATAAAAATAAATCAATGATCAGCCCTCCTACTTATTGTTAACATGCCATTGTCTTTTATACCTAAAACTCCTTCCTCATGGAATGTATACAGTTCTTGGGTTAAAATAGATGAAAGTTGTAAATGCCAAACCCTGTAGGCTGAAAAAATCTGCCATCCATGCACAATTCGTATAAAATACCATATACACTCCTTATCAAAGTCTTAAGACCATCAACACTTGGAACAACGTTCCTACTTGCCTCCTGGAAACACTTGCATCAAGCATGCCTTGATTGAAGTGATCAAGAATGGCGAAGCTACTCATTACTTTTTTTTTTGATGCTCTGATTTCTGTTTTGTGGTTTTTTTTTATCTATGGTCTTTTGATCAGCTGGTGAACCGCCTCTTTCAGTTAAATTGTTGTTTTTAATGAATCTTTTTTTCTATGTGCCCATTTCTTCTTTTAGCTCTGTAAAGCTCTACTTAAAACCTTAAGATCCAATAGTGCAAAATGCTAATTCTGGCAATACTTTAACTGATCTTGAGATTTTGATCATGAGTGTACATAAAATTCCACCACAGTATCAGTTTTGAATATTGAATATCACTTGTAAAATATCATCCATATCATATTTTCGGTTATTAACCGTCTTGTGGTAAATCTTTACACCCCTTGTAAAAGCTATCCATGTGGTCACAACATACCAGCACTGAGGTGTCTCTTGTTATCCCATGAGACAAACTTGTTTGTACAGCTGTAGATTTCACTTTTGATTTAGATTTTAGTAAGGCTCTCTCGGTTTGTTCAGGAAATGGCA
Organism: Microcambeva bendego; assembly: GCA_034509265.1. Taxonomy (NCBI): domain Eukaryota; kingdom Metazoa; phylum Chordata; class Actinopteri; order Siluriformes; family Trichomycteridae; genus Microcambeva; species Microcambeva bendego. The sequence goes on from JAYDZG010000014.1 coordinate 9,180,784, forward strand.
TGAAACAAGATTTCATAATAATCGACTAGTTATGCAGTGGCAGGGAACAGAGAACAGTCGGCTACAGAAGGACGACAAGCTCTGAGCAATAGCATGTTTCTTTGCAATTTGGAAAGATTTGGATTTATCTTAAATGAATAAATTATCAATTTAATTAAATCGTGGCACATATACACCGATTTTAAACTTGCTTGTGGTGCTGGATACATCCGTAGTGTATAATTAATTTTCTGTGTTCCTTTGTTACATTATTTTCTTTGGAGAAGTTGAATACTTCCAGCTGTAATAAGACATTTGATGTGGTTATGATTCATTACCACAATTTGCTTGTGGACTCACTACTCTTAAATAACTAATCTTTTTTCCTCTAGTCTTTTAACACATGTTTATGGTCTGGGAAAGGCTAACCTGAAATCAGAAGTCTTGTGAAATCAGACTGATCAACGATGTATTACAACCAATTAAACATTTTCACTTGGCTCCCTTCATGTCTGAGGTTTAATTTCAACCACAGAAATCCGTGAGCGTTATTCAGAATAGCATCCCCAAATTGCTAGCATGGCTTCTTTCTTATGGCCCAGTACGGGGCTTTCCTGGGAACTGACACTTATGTGCCATAGCCTACATTCTCTCCTAACCTACTTAAGCTTGCTGTACTCAGGGGTCCTGTATGCTTAGTTTTAAATTGACTGGTTTTAAAAGAAAGCACTGTTCTCAATGTAATGCATTGCCTTGGTATGTGGGGTGATACGTGATCTGTTGTAGTTTAGAGTTTGCATTTAGGAGAATAAGAAAACTCATTACTGTAAATGCAAAATTGTGCCTATTATTTTCAGACACACCCTGATCAACTCACTCACTCCCTCCCTGCTTTTGTTCAGACTCCATCAGTCAGCATAGGTCATAGTTGCATCAGTTATGTGGGGTCCCTTTTTGGCTTGATACTTCACTCCTATATTTACAACAGACCAATCGTTGTTCGTGTGGCCGCTCTATTGTTACATCTTCACAAAGGTTGTGTTGCCATTGCCTTGACAAAAGTAATGAATACTCTATCTTTGTATGTAGGTTAATCTAGTTTTTATATGTTCCATATTTACCCAATTTCAAATCAGTGTAACCTTATTGGATGCATTTACTTGATATTTCATATTTCAATCGTTAAGCACTGCTGACGTGTGTACATTCTAGATCTGTCCAAAATAACTTATGCTTTTGTTCAAACATCACTGTGCTAATCGCAGCTAAGAACTGAACTGAAAGCTGTTGTGGTGTGGTTCTTCTGTTATTTTAAGACTGAAGACAATTCACTTCTGATTGTGGTTGATTTGCTTGTCAGACTTCAGGCTGCGGGAAGATTTGAGTTGAGAATTCTGGAATGAATTATTCATGTCATCTACAAACCCCTGTGGATTAGCACAAGTGTGTTTGCTTCTTCTGAAAGGTCTGAGAATTACCCTGTAGGCCTAGAATGGAAATCATCATGCAGTCAAGTCCACCTATATCATCCTACATGAGTTAAAGCTTACATATCATGTATACGGTGGTCCTTAGATTTCAACACACGCCATGTTTATGCGAAATGTTAGTTTTAATGTAAATTGTTCACAAAGGGCATTGATCTGCAAAGAAAAGTCTGTTTAATAGCATTTGTCTGGCCTGTCTGGCCTTGTCTGGCTGAAATCTCATCAATCAGCAATGCTTCCTCTCTTTTGTAGTGGGTGGATAGAAACTTTTACATTGTATGAATGTCAAAAAGACAAGACACAGACCAGACTAACAGCAGCAGAGGAAGAACATTTGATTGGAGTCTGGGCGGCTGTCTGCAGTTCCTTACAAAAGCATGGTCTGTTTGGCCATTTAAAATCAGTCAAATGAATTCATGTAGATCTACATTTGTCTTGACCACATCAATATTTAAATACATCTAATGTCTAATTTTACAAATTATATACATAGTAGAACTGCTTTTTTTGTGACACTGCTGGGACCAAATGTGGCCTAAGAGAACTAGTGGTTGTCAGTAGTTTGTAGGTTCGAGCCCCTTCGATGCCAAGCCGCCACTGTTTGTCCTTACTAAGCTCTCAATTCTTCGGTTGCGGCAAGTAAACCCTCAATTTCTTGAGTTGTAATCAGTGCTTTGGATAAAAGTGTGTACAAAATAACAAAGCCATCCAATGTTTCTAATATGCCTCTGAATTCATGGAACCTTGAAATTAATAGCAAAAGGGGAGTAGGTGAAGGCGAGACGGTAAATGCCATGGCATGTTATCTTTGATGTCAGATAATGTGACATTGAGTCTGTGAAGTTCAGCCAACGGAGCAAGGGGTGTGATGAATATGAGGCTGCATGGGCCACTCATGCTAAGGGTTAGACAAAGTCCTCCTTGTGATTGGATCACACATTTCCCCTGGGGATGCAGTTGCTTTTGCAATTATGCTCAACTAGTTTCATGGTGTAGATCACAAAGTATAGTGCTGACTTCAGGTACTGCCCCTGGGAGTAATCACCACCACTCTGAAACAGAGAAAGGTTTCACAATGTCAAATAATGCTGAGGGGAAATTGAATTGGGTTCTGAGACGACCTGAAAAGACCTCTTTCTGAATCTGATATGTATTCACCTTATTAAAGGGCTACGCACTTAAGATGATTTTGAATTCTACCTATTCGTCATTTTCATTCTGGGTAATGGATTAGGACATTTTCTGCCAGACCAAGCAAGGTGATATTTATTCTTTGCTTGGATTGCAAATTATACATGAGTTCTATGATTTTGTCTGACAAGTGCTCTGGTCAGAGTTAACATAGTGCTGGAGCTCTGCTGCTGTTCACAATTCATTACATAAAATCAGAGACTCCTTGTGGAGCGTCTGCTCAGCTGAAATAACAAACTCTCTGACCCCTGTTTACAGGTATCTTCTCTTTCTCAACCGAACCTCAAATAGTTGAATTACTGCCATCCCATGAGCCAATTGTGTTCCCTTCGTTGAAATTTCAGAAGCCTTGGCAAAGTGGCAGTAGGTTGTTTCCATCTCTATTCATCGATATCTATTCTTTGGGTGTAAGTTAATCCTCCTTGCCTATATGCCCCCTTCTAGGTAGTGGTGCTGTCTCTAAAGCTATTGTTTGATGGCGCCATGGTTTCTTCATATCAAGCACCCAACCAGTCCTGTTGCTGTGAAGGACCAATCTTTTACCTACTTTTACCTATAATATCTTCCTTTTTTGTGCTTTCTTTAGTTACCCCTGACTGCTTCACCCAGCCTCATTTTTGTTCTTTGAATGCTCCCCATGTCTTTGTGGGTTTACTCTGGGTTCCTCCCACAGTCCAAAAACATGCAGCCAGGTTAATTAGAGAGACAAAATTATCCACATCTGTGTTGAATATAAACTTGTACAAAGATGAACCTTGATTAATGAGTAACCGTGTGTCTGTCGTGAATGTAACCAAAAGTGTAAAACATGATGTACAAAATCCTAATAAATAAAACAATTCTAATACAGAAATGGGGTTGCTCAGTGTGGAGCAATGTCGTCTCACAGTAGGAAGCCCCTTTGTTTGATTCCGAGGTGGGAAGGGGGGGTCCGAGTCCTTTCTGTCTGGAGTTAGCTTGTTCTCCTAATGGTGCTTGGATTTCTTCCGGATGCTCCACAGTACAAAAACATTCAAGCGAGGTAAATTGGAGATAAAAAAAATGTCCTTGACTGTTTTCTATTAAAGACTTGAACTAATGAATTGTGTTTAACCAGTATTTTCTGTAAAATACTCTGAAAGGGTGAGATGAGATTGCAACTATGAATGCCGGATAGAAATAACTGCAAAACGTAAAGCCAGTTTCTATAATTTGCTAACCACAATCATACTTAAAATGTTTGAATGGAAGGACGGTGATTACACGTCTGGCTTGCTATTATTATTATTATTAGCTTTTTGAATTCTCTGTAGAGACTCTTTAACATTTGATATTCGGCTATCTGGCTAGCTTTTATTTTCATATTCATGTATTCATTATCTTAAGAGATGCTTTTATTTGTTTTAAAATCTATTACTAATTTAGTTTCAATGGAAGCAAACTGAGACATTTCATTAGAAATGAATATGTGTTCTCTCCTGTCCTTAAGGCTTGGTGGATATCTTATGGCTTATATCTAATGTCACAGCCAAAGTGCTCAACATGTTCAAGTGAATTTAAAACTGGGTCAAAGGGTTTGAAACCTGATACTACAAGCTTTAATATGGTGCTGTGTAGGTTGTGGGAGTTCAAATGTATCCCGAATGTGTTGGTCAGCACTTTGTACAGGCCTTTCAGACCAGACTAAAGAAGGTTTCCACATAGTGAGGTAATATTTGTTTGAACAAATGATCTGAAGTCTGCCAGCAGTTTGGCAACAGTCTTTTTCTCATGCACCAAACTTCTAAAAACCAATCAAGTTAATTTCCTAAATGATGTTAGTTGAAGCACTATTTATGATTTGTTTGCTTTCTACTTCAATTACATTTCTCTGTGGAAGAGCTGTGATGTGCTGACCAGGCATCATCTGTCGGAGCAGATTTTGCTTGAGCGCTGTTTTTTTGAGGATTAATCAGAACGACCTCTACGTGACGATGAATGTGGACACGCTGGGAAGCTATTCACATATTTTCAAGTGCTTTCACTCTTCTAATAGTCACTCAAAATTTTTGTGACACGAAGATTACTCTGAAAATTTAACAGAATTATACTTGGCAGTAATCTGATTACACAGTTCAGCAGTCAGTCAGTTTATTAAGCCTCTGTTGAAGCAGAAACTTGCCTCTCATGTAGCTATGCAAAATAAATGTGCTGACTGAGACTGGTAGGTGTCGCTTGCCTGCTATTGTTATTCAGATATAATAATAATATAATCTGTGGTGTAACCGTTTGGCTGTTTTGGCAATTTGGGAGATTGTTC
>JAYDZG010000014.1:9194876-9206318 GCA_034509265.1 Microcambeva bendego
ATCTTGTAAATTTAGTAGCCTTGGATTAACTTGGAATGCAGAAGCAAGTTGTACCTGTAATTTTACTTGTGTTGGGAGTACCTGGCTCCAACACACAATGAAAAGCATTAACATTTTATGGTTTCTAATCCATTTTATGTTTCCTCTATATGGAATAATTTTACCATTGTAGAAGAACCCTCTTTGGCACTCTTGGGTAACTATTTGTCTATGTAAATCACGGCAGAAATGTTTATTACCAGAAATAATCTTATCTTAAAATGTAAACCAAAACCTGTTAAGCATAATGGATCTTTATTTGTTTTTTTAGTTAGTTTTAAGCACGTCCAAGTTGTGCCAAATCACACATGCTGTCCTCTGTACTCGAGATGATTCTTTGCCACAGATAAGGAGAGCGAGACTGCCCCCTCCAACAATCTTTTTACCCGCACAAGGCTAGTTCACATGCCTGTCAGCTCTTAATCGCCATGTTGCCCTGAGAGCCACACCCTGATCATCATCATTTACAATTTATATTTTTTAGTAAATTGTACCATGGGCAAAGCCATTCATACAGTCTGAAATAAGAGCATCAGTACTTTGCTGATCAAGAAACAGTGTTCCAACGATAGTGTTAAAACTAACAGAAAGCATATGCTAGCCGAAATCCCTATCTAAAAGAAAACAAACCTATTGTTAACTCCTTGTTATTGTTGTTAAATATCTTAATGTCTGCTTTCTTATACATCCTAATACATTCCTCGTATTACAGATTACCTCAGATTATAAATGAATAATACCCTTTGCCCACCACAAACGACAAAAGTTCTGGGCATTCTGAAGGACTGTTGCCTTGTAGGAGTCCTGGGTTTGATATCCAGGTGGAGCAGTCCAGGTTCTCACTGTGAAGTTTGCATGTTCTCCCCATATCTGTGTGGGTTTCCTCCATGTGACGAAACAGAGATACAAAATTGCCCATGACTTGACCTGATGAGTCATCAGTGTAACAAAAGAGTATTTAAGACATAAAACCCTTAATAAATAATTAAATACATATACACTATACGGCTTGGTCAAGCCATCACCGGTGCGGAAATGAAATTTGTCCCCATATAGTCTTTTAATCTCAGTTCAGTTTTTTCATGGCCATGATAAGCAGATGCTGAGCACAAAAAACAGGAGCTTTTTCTCTCACTATATTATAATTAATGTTGAATCATCAGGACAGAATGAAGTAAATAAATTGTGAATGTGCTGCAGCTGCTATTTTGGTGTGTCGAGATTAAGCTTGCTTTGAAAGTTAGCTACACTCATTTTTATTAGCTTTGATATTCTAATTTGTCTTTTCTGTGTTTTCAACAGCCCACTGTTTGTCACTTGGAAAATCGGCCGGGACAAGCGGTTGAGGGGTTGTATAGGTACATTTTCTGCCATGAACCTGCACTCAGGACTCAGGGAGTACACCCTTACCAGGTACAATATGACGATTTTTGTTATTATTATTCTTTGTATTAATGTTCATAATGTTTCTATTTTTTAAGGTCGTCATTGAAAACATGTTTTATCTAATATAGAGAAAAATCAAATCCCAAACCATAGATCATTCTAAACTTCTACTTTCTTTGTCATTGTTCATTCTGTCCTACATTCGGAGGTGTCATTAGTTGTTTTAATTATTCAACCATAAACATTTAATTGGTGCTAATTTTTTAGTTACCTTATACACAGGCATAAAATTAGGACCAGTTGTAGTGGTCCCCCTTTTGCTGCCAAAACGGCCCTGTAACTGTGATGCACTTTTCTATCAGCCTTTGCTCCCCACGTGAATGAGCCTTGCCCACCCATGACCCTGTCACCAGTTTACCGCGGTTTCTTCCTTGGGCCACTTTTCACTGTCCACTGCAGACTGGGAACATCCCACAAAAGCTGCAGTTTTGTAGATGCTCTGACCCAGCTGTCTATCCGTCACAATTTAACCCTTGTTAAAATCACTCAAATACTTAATGCTTGTCCATTTTTCTGCTTCTAATATGAATTTTGAGAATAAAAGGTTCATTTGGGGCCTCGTATATCCCACCCAATACCAGGTGCAGTAATGAGATATTCTATGTTATTCACTTCACCAGTCAGTGGTGATTATGCTGGGTCTGGTTTATGTATAATTCATGTCAAATTCACACACCAAATGTGAAATGTTTGCTATTTCGCCCATCCCAACAATACACACCCCAGACCTCCATTTGCATTTAGATCCAGGCTTGAATCTCGACTGTGCTATTGACTGACTGGTCATTTACTTAGACAAAATTAGTCACTGAAGTTCCACAATGGGTCTTCCAAGGCCGGGGGAACCTTGACTGAAACTAAATGAAACGTAACTAATCAGCACCCGTTGACCAAGTTCGATTCAAACTGAACAGACCTCTCTCTGTATTGTCATTTAATAATTTCATGCTCACGTTGAAGATAAGGCAGTAATGCAGTCTCATCAGCACACCTGGGCTCTGACTGGGGTCTTGCTGCCAAGTTTCGACTTCTTGGGAATTCCATTACCTTGGAAGCAATTTCTATCATCCACAGCGGCGGCCTTAACCTTTAAACCACTCAGTTCGGATTATGAATAGAGCTTAATATTCAGGCAGTAAATCACTGCTTACACAGAGCCAACCCTGACTACAGGAATTTCTCTATGTTTCAGAATGGACAGGCAAGGGCAGATTTAGACCTTCTGTTCAGTGAAGAATTGTTTTGGGGGTTGGGATCAACCAACCTGATATCAAGTAAAGGCTAATCAAAAAGAGTTAGGAGTAATAATAGGTCAACATGTGAACCAGGGACCAGAGAAAATGTGAAATAGCCTAAGATGGTATTTAGAAAGATTTAGTTAAAGGTCTCGTCACTGAAACGTGGTTTGAAAGAGCTCTCCAACCTTCTAAGTGACAATGTGTGTGAGATTTATATTGGTTTGCTTGGTCACTGGGCTTATTGCTTCCACTAGGTTGCTCATAGCTAAACTGGTAACTGAGCCACAATATCAGACGTCTTTTGGATAAAATCTCCATGGTCTGGCTTGGCTTTGACCACTGAAAATGTTTATTAATTTGTATGTCATTAATATTTTTGTATATGGCCTGAAGTATGGTAGGATGAGGTTTGGAATATCCCCCTCACTGTTTTATCTCTCAGCTTTGTCTTCTGAAAAGTGATGAGTATTTTTAATGAAATATTTGATTATTATTATAAAGGCATGATTTTGGAATAATATTTCGTAAGTTAAACCACCAATATACGTGTCAGATATGTTAAATCTCTGGTCATATTATGTACAACGTCAGTACATGTGTGAGGAGAACACAGTAGTTTTAGCTTGGAGCAGCTGTACCTCTAGCATGCCTTATAAGGGGGCACTAGGGGACCCTAGAATACATTTATGACATAACCAATCTGTGCAAGCAATGTATAGAGTTTAGGTGTATGGCTTAAAATAATGACAACAGATCTCCAAATAAGACCTGTTATGGAACCTGAGCAGTATAAAATGACACTGTACATGTCTGTTACGTGGGAGCACTCATTTATTGTAATAAGCAATCAATCTGTACCTTTTCTGCTACTTCTGGTGGTGGTTTGGTTTTCTTTAGATGCAGTATTAGGCCATAAAGGCCTAGAAATGAATGAATAGAATTCACCTCTTAGCCAAATGTCCCAGCATGCTTCTTCAAACTTTTAATTTTGAAATTGAAATTAATGGAAAATTGTTAGAGTATTGGGAAGCTCACATGTCTTGACTGACAATGGTTTGAGTCCCAGCTCTGCCTTGTTCACGGCCTTAAATCCTGAAGCTTTTAGAAAACCTGTTTACACTTGTGCTTCGAGATGTTTAACCATTGATTACCAGCAAAGTAGTATTACTGCATTACTTTACACCACTGGATGTCTATAGTCACTTCTAACTAATGTAACAAACATAATCAAAGTCTGTAATCAAAGTTCAAAGATCAGCTTTGATCCCATGGAAGGCCCTTCATACCACCGCCTTTAGGATTTTCTGTCTCTATCTAAACGAGGGACTTCAGAAAGCAAGGGCGGGTTTGAGCAGCTAGCGTAGAAAGTAAGCATGTGGCAGCGGGAGGGTATCTTCTGTTCTACATGCTGTCTGCTCAGCCTCGCTGGCTGCCCTGGCTCATCATGTCGTCTGGTGTGCAAAAGCAAATGATTGCTTTTTTGTTGGGGGTGGGGGGTGGTTGGGAGAGAAGGTTTGGGAGTGCCCCTGCAAAGGCTTACTACCGGAGTTCATCTACCTGCTTTGCTGGCAGTAGAAAGGGCTTAGGGATTATGCACTCCTGCCACGTTCTCCACGCGGCTGGTGTTCGGTCATCATGTCAGGAAATGGCTTAAACCATCTCTTTTGGCCCGAGCAATGAGCCAGGTGGACAGGAAAAAAAATTGTTAAAAGTGGGGGAAGGGTGGGGGTGGTATTCTCGCTCTCGCATTCAGTCATCTGGGAACACCTGCTTCCATTGGCTGCAAGTTGAAGCTCTTGCAAGCTGCTTATTGGCTGGGGTTGTTGCTAGGATGATTCCACTGTAGACCCTATAGGGGAGGCCATGTGACAAAGAGGCAACAAAATGGGATTTGCTCTATCAGTTAAGCGTGAGAACTGACGCTGACAGGTTGGGATTTAGTGTTTTCTCTTTATAAAAGTCTTTAGGGACAGGGTTCATGACGACGTTCTATTCTAGATCAATTCTCTATTAATATGATTGTAACCCTTTGATGCACACGTACATCATTAAATATAATATAGAGGAGGCAGTATTTCAGTTATCATTTGATAAAGATCTTGTTCAACCATACTTCCCAACATTTGCCTTTTCATTCAGCAAATTAATTAGTGAATTCTTCGAAATTGTGGGGATTTCCACAAATTAAATGTAGCGCTAAAGAAAACTATAGTAACACATGTAATGGAAATACAACAAAACTGACATATCACAACCTTTCCATGAGAATTATGTTGAAAAAATTACGTTGATATTGCCAACAGGAAGAAACGTTTTATCAAAATGCCTTAGTTTATGGCCCAGTAGGAACTTATGGTACAAGATAAACAGCTTGAAACTTCTGTGTTCGCCAATAATTTGCAAGGTTTGGTGAGTTCATATTTAAAAGCCTGTTCTGTCAAACTTCATCCAAGTTTCTCTGGCATTCTGCGACATTCACGTCACCCCCAGAGTTTTTATTATAATTAGCTTAATTGCCTCTAAGAGGAAAGAAAAGGACGTAAGTAAAGGGAGAAAAGGCATTTTATTTCAATTAAAGTATTTTTTTTCAATACATGCAGTTCATTCATGGCTGCATTTCAGATTTACTAATTTACCACTGGTATGTATGTGTACGTACGTATGTATGTACATATGTGTGTGTGTGTGTGTGTGTGTGTGTGTGTGTGTGTGTGTGTGTGTGAGGGAGGGTGGTTAATTCAAATAAATGATTATGGGTGTTAAAAATTCATATAAAGAAACAAACTAGTGCTAATGTTCCACATTTCCTTCACTAAAAAACATTTATCATTTATTTGTTTCAACTAAACATTTTGCCTGTCACATCAGATCAGGATAAAACCAGGCTCTGCTATTCTGTAGTACATATTCCTGTCCCCTCCTTTTCGATTTGTAAACCTGATGTATGTAATTGAGCTTCTACTGTAATTCTCAGTAGGTTGGTCTTTAAGCGTTAAGAGTAAATGTGTGGCAGGTTTTGTGTGGGTGGGTCTGTGTGTAATTCACCATATTGAGTCTTGGATTGTTCAGCTGTGAATCGCCAGTGTGTGAACTGTGAATGTCCTCAATGAAGGTTTTCCTTGATTTCTCTTTTATTTTGGTGCACTTCTCTGTTATCGTTAAATAGTCTAGCACAAAACAATACAGAAAGGTTTTTGTTGAACGGACAGGCTTAGTGCCACAATAAAGAGTCTTCTGCCTTCCCTCTGTGAAATCATTCATGTTGATGGTTGTCTTTTTTTTTTTTTTTTAAGGTCTGTCAAACATTTGAGGTTATATTTACCGTTTTTACAAATAATTTTGAATAACCAATATAAAATTACTTATAAAAGTGCAATAGGTTCAACAATAGCCAGGTTGCACCATGTTTGCATTTTTCTTTTTGTAACCTACAAAAGATTAGTGAATACAAGTGCGAAGATGAGTGCATAGTCGAGCACGAAGAAACCCAAAACTGTTTGTTTCGGGCAAGAACACTGCAATTGCAACACTGGTTATTTCATTCATTTGTAGAATATCTCATGTTAGATGCAGAAATTTGAACTATTTGAATTATTTGTGGATTACAAAACCAGGACTTTCTTGCTGTAAGCCAGTGGTACCCACACAGACAACTTATAATTGGCGTTATCAGAACAAATAGTGTGATATTGTTGCCCTTGCTTGCCCTGTAATGCAGAATATCAATAGAAGACACAATAAGAACATGCAAACAGTTAGGACCCGGACTGCCCAGGCTCGGGATTGAACCCTCGACTTTCTTTCTTTGAGTAGGGCTGCAACTAATTATTTTTGTCATCGACTAGTCAGTGATTATTTCGGTCATACCTTCCATTTCTGCCTAAATGTCACAAACCTTTGCTCATTATTTTAATTTGGTGTTGAAACTTTATACCAATGAAACACGAAAACATGAAACTTAAGCTGGATAGCTTAATCAAATGTATGTGAAACAGTAATATGCATAATATGCATCACTTCATCTTGGTATATTTTGGGATTTTCTTTTTCAGTCATCTTCTTGAGTCATAGACTTGATCAATTTTGACACCTGTCTGATTAAGTAAACACAGCTCTTGCATGCCATCAAAGAAATGATCTGTCAAAGGGCAACTGAAGAACCAATAATGTGCATTTAGCCTTTGTTTCACTCTTACTGGAACTAGCCTAATGTGTCGTGATGTGTTTCATTCCTGGTGGACCCGTTAAGTCGCTATGCAGAAAAATAATCCTTTGTCTCAAAACAATCATTGCTTCATAATGAGTCTGGATACAATTCCTTATCTGAACTCTTTTGAGACTGATTGATGGACTGCTGCATTCTACATTTTTGAGAAGGAGGGCTTGCTGTCTGGAAATAATTCAAATGAATTAAGTACACAGCATGTGATATTTAGAATGAACATAAGTTTTTTTGTTGGAATAGAATTACACAAAACAAAAATAATGGAGTCATATTCTTCCCCCCTGTTTGTCTCTAGCAATCATTCTTTTCAATAAATGTGCAAATCACTACGATCTTCTTATTGGTTTAAGCAGCATTAATCATCATGTATTGTTTTAAATTAACCATTTATTTATTTTTCCTTTGTGGAGTATCACCAAAGAAAACGCCTGCTATGATGAGAAAATATTTTTTTAAACCTTTTAAAGGAAATTCCTGTTAGTCAATGTGTATGAACTATTGAAGGTTTAATTATTGTTTAGTTTCTCTTTACACTGGCGCTATACATCTTGCCTGGTTATATATCAATGGTTGCCAGGTTCTGGGATTTTTAGCCAAATTGGGCTTAATTCATAATTGTTTTGCATAGTTTGTACCCACATAATTTGACTCTACGGTGTATTTGGTTGAAAGAAAACGTTTCACATATCATTCAGCTCACGCTGGGTAACCTTCCACATCTATTCATCGATAATAGTTTATCAATTCTTCAATAAAATGAACATCTGTAATATCAGTACACATATAAACAGTTAAGCGAAATACGACCACATCTGACCAGACATTCGCTTTGTGGAATATTTTTATCACAGGAGAGATTCTGATGTTCTTTCTGTCCATAATGTGATGTGGGGCTATTCTATGGATGAAATAAGCATACTCTGAAATGAACAAAACAAGCCCGTGCTTATTATCTTTTGTAACTTATTTTGTTTTAAATTTATGCTGGTTTGCACCATGTCACACTAGAGCTCGTTAGCAAACTGGCACATCATGTTCTGTTTCACACATTTGACATGAATCTGTTAACCAAATAAGAAAACTAAAGGTGCTGTAGGGTTTTTTGTACCTGGTCTTATGTACCTCACAGCACGGTCATAAATAAATAAAATATTTAAAAAAGAAAACTCTGTGAACAGGTAAAACATTTGTATTTTCCTAAAGCTTTACATCATCATGTGTGAAATACCCTGTTTGTTTTCTGTGCCCTCTGCAGTGCCCTTAAAGACAGCCGCTTTCCCCCGATGACGAGGGATGAGCTGCCGCGCCTCTTCTGCTCAGTGTCTCTGCTCACCAACTTTGAAGATGTTGGTGATTATCTAGACTGGGAGGTAGTTATCAAACACTAGCACTTTATCCACTCTTTACTGTTGGGTGAAAAAACGATGTATTTTTTACTAGGCTAATGATCCAGGTGATGGAGGTTTATTCGTATGTAATGCACGTAGCTGTGGATCCTATAACCCAGTTTTGAGTTTGTCAGATACCATGTAGGGTTTTTTGCTGCATTGACTACCCAGAGAAGGTACAGCTGAGGTTGCTGTTACATTGGCTCTGAAACATGAGTAAGGGAACTGTTGGTTGTTTTTGTAGGAACTCAGAGAGATGCAGGGGTGGCTAAATAACTAATATCATGATGTCACACCCTAATCCATAAGTCTTTTCCTAAATTACTTTTTTAAAGACAAAATTGTCAATGAATGTTTAATATTAAGACTTGAGCTCATAACTAAGTCAACAGACCCAGCATTAGCTGGGTATCAGCATAAGCAGAGACATTGTGATGGCAGATTTGTTTTCCTTTTCTCTGGAGTGGCCTGTAAATCCCCTAGACTGTGATCAGACGACACAGTGAGTAAAGAGGCTTTGCTATGTTCTCATAGCCAAGTGAAAGTGTGGCCTTAAAGGCTAAGCTAGGCATTACACCCAGAGCCATGATGATTCAGGATCACACTCACTTGCACTGCATGGAGGCAAACGGACGTCACTAAATGTCCTGCTTGACCCTCAGCGGCGCAGGCAGTACGGCACCCCTGGGTCAGAAGTGATGAGATTTTAATGCGACACACAAAGAGAACAATTCCCGGCTTAGCCGACCACATTGTTATCCTAGTTTAACTGCTGTGTGGACCCAGTGTCTTCCAATCCTACATCTCGCTAATACCATTATTGCTCTTTTACTCATTCATCATGTCACACTGACATTTCTTTTACCTCCTGCATGGACTGTGCTGTAAAAATAGTATTTTCATTCATTAAGGCTGAAATGTGAAATTATTGTGTGGCTTGAGAATGTCAAGTTCTTTATTTGATCATTTATTTGTGACAGGAGATCAGCCCTTATGTTTTTTCTTATCAAATCACACACATGGTTGTTTTCCGGCCAGGTTTCATGCTAAATATGGGATATGGGCTCAGACATGCTTTTAATAGCAAACATTAATTACACCGGGGTTGCCTGATGCAATTTCCATGTGGGATGACGAAGTTAACTTCCTTAGCTATTGAATGATGGGATAGTTATCGGAAAAAAACCCATACATTTGATTTAATTAAAATGATTCATCAAAAAATATGTTTAATCTTCTAACACGGCAAATGCAATATAAAAAACACTAATGGCCAATAAAAATCAATTAAGATAAATTATGTTCCTGTTCAATGTTGCTGCAGTGTTTTTGACCTGTGCACAAAACAAGGTCCATAAAGATATAGTTGGAAGTTTGGTTTAAAAGGTATAGACACTTTTATGATAAAATGTTGGAACTGGAAGACAAAGCTTGCTGTCTGGTGCCCCTTTTAATGCTTTAGAACAGTATTATATAGTGTTGTATTTATTGTGCTATTTTATATTTTTGATTGCTTAAGGGTACTTGGGGGAAGTAGGATGGGTTTGCTCAAGGTGAGACTCCACCAGACACTACATTACCATATAAACTCTAAACAATAGTAACTGCAACAGTTTACCATCCAGTGAAAAAAAGGTATAATGTTAGTGTACAAAAGCTGTTATGACTGCATGGGCATGGTTCCAAAACAAAAAACCTGAAATATGCAAGGAAGGACTTCTTATTAAGATATGAATACATCCAAGTGACTTCTTCAGTCTGAACTGGTCTGCTCTACCCCAATCTTATTGCTGCATCTATAGTCAACACCAGTTCAGACTGTCCAGAGGAGCAAGTTTAACTTTGTGGGTTTGTGTACCTGGATTTAAAGCTTGCATTAAGAGATGGAATGTTTTTCAGAACAATTTCATGCTCAGTTGTTGGTTGTCCACTGGCACGGCTGTCCAAATACAATTATTCTATTTGTTTGACCTGAACACAGTATGTCAAATAAGTAAGAAGTCGAGTAGACAAAGAGTTCAATTGGGTTGTTGTCTGGATGGAGTATTGAGTATTTTCTTTTGTTTTTCTTTGTTCATGCTTCTAGGTGGGTGTTCACGGCATTAGGATAGAATTTTTCAATGAAAAAGGATCAAAGCGCACCGCCACCTACCTGCCAGAGGTTGCAAAGGAGCAAGGTATGAAGATCAGAGCTCAACAAACTAAAATCTTCAAAATGTAAAGACTTATTCAGTCAAGCACATCAATCTTTTTGGTAACAGCCCCTAGATCCTCATTTTCAGGTGGACCAGAGGTAGTCAGGACCAGATCTGTCAAACTGTTTTAACAAGTGCCCAAACATACCAAACTATGGTTCTAAACTGACTCTGGAACTTGTGCAAGTGTAAAAATACTCTACTAATATATTGTCTGTGTTTTCCACACTTCTGATGCTGCCATCTAAAACTAAGCAGGAAATGACGTTGGTAAAATCCACCTGCCATTGTTTTTTAATCTAGACTGTAGTTTTCTTAGGTCTTACAGGCTTAGCGCACTGCAAGATGTGAAGCTTTTCTCTCTCAACACACCTGATTAAGTACATGAGCTAATCAAATAACTCCTCACAAGCTGGATCAGGTGTGTCTACTTGGAAAGAAGGCTTAAAAACCTGGTGACACTGGTCCTCCAGGACTGACATTGAGAATCTAAGAGATTTTGTGATCTAAATGACTGAAATAAAGGAATTAGATTAGATGTACTCTAGTGTATGTACTCATCTGTTGTAACATTGGATGGTTTATTGGTGTTAAGTAATATTAAGTTTTTTCTCCGATTGCTCCCTAGTCCTGATTGAGGAGAGCGAGACTATCGCACGTCCCCTCTGACACATGCGCAGTAATCACACATCTTTTCACTTGCACGAGACGAGTTCACATGCCGATCATCAATGTGCATAAAGAGGCACACCCTGATCAGCATTATTCCTCGACTTTTGTGCAGCAAGCAGATGTCATAACTCTTTCAGTTATGAGGAGACCCTATCCAGCTTGTCCCACGCTATGAACAATCGTTGTTCATGTGGCTGCCCAGCCCACCTGGATGGCGGAGCTGAGACTCGATAAGTTGT
>JAYDZG010000014.1:9206343-9218057 GCA_034509265.1 Microcambeva bendego
TATTTAAAATCCAGCTCTGTGCTAGCATGTTTTACCACTGCACCACCTGAGCAGCATATTAAGTTATGTAATTTATTAAATGTATTGGTATTATCACTTCTTCCAGACTGCATTTTAAATACATTTAGGGAAATAATTAAGTAATATAGATTTTTTTCCATACAGGATGGGACCACATTCAGACCATAGATTCCTTACTTCGAAAGGGAGGTTACAAAGCCCCCATCACAAACGACTTCAGGAAGACCATTAAACTGACCAGGTAAGACACTTAACTTAAATCATTGACCATCTTTGCTATAACAGGAGAAGCCGTGTAAGACCAGAATAATTGATAATTTAATGAATAAATATGATTTTCTCTTTTTACCGGAAAATGTAACATTGTCGGCCCAGTTTCTAGTAGCTGATTCTGTACAAATCTGACCATAGTGCTCAGACTGCTTTTCACTAATCATCCATCTAGTTTATATTACCACGTTTATTTCTGGAGTCTTGCTCTCTCATCTTTTATGATACATGTGTGATATTATCGGTTCCATTTTCTGAAATAGAGATAGAATGTCTTTTTGTCATATATAGATGTACACGTCTTTGTTCCCACATCACATATCCCAGTCATTTTAAACACCTCGGAAGTTCAGGAAGTTAAGGGCCCGGCTCACTGGCCTTTCAGCAGTTTATGGCCCTAAACTCTAAATAATCCCCACTGTAAATAATCTGATGAAAACCAAATATACTGATTTTCTCACAATGTTTTTAACAAAATGAAATTAGACAGTTAATTTAAAAGTAAGTTAAAAAAAATAACAATAATTC
Source organism: Microcambeva bendego (assembly GCA_034509265.1). NCBI lineage: Eukaryota > Metazoa > Chordata > Actinopteri > Siluriformes > Trichomycteridae > Microcambeva > Microcambeva bendego. The sequence continues at coordinate 9,207,163 of JAYDZG010000014.1, forward strand.
GGGTTTCCCTTTGTGTTAAAATATAGTACCTTCAAATCGATTTAAATTGTTACACATGTGCAACAATCTGTGCACATTTGTGGTGCATCATTACATCCCTAAATCTAACAGGATCATAGCTGGACATTCAGGTCATTTTGTTGAGTACTTTAATTTAGAGGTAAAGGTGTGATATATAAATCACTGCTTAGTAATTTTGTCTAGTTAGATTTATAGACATTGTCTCAAATGCATCTAGATCAAAAACTCCTGCTGAGCAAGCCAACGATGACCCTAGCACGAAAAAACTCCTTTAAAATTTCAGGAAGAAATCTTGAGAGGAACCAGACTCAGCAGGGGCCCATCCACCTTGGCTGGCCTGGAGAATAATTTAAATAAATAGGTTTTACACAAACCAAATGTACACTAAATGAATTTGGACTGAAAGTTACAAATAGCGAAAAGAAAAAACAACAATTTAGGTTCTTAATTATTCAGTCTGTGAAGTCCATGGTGAGTTTTGGGCATTTTCTGTGCAAACAGTACATTCATATTTGGCAGGAGTGGCATTGTTTGTGCAGCAGTCCCGACTTGCAAGTTTCAACCTCAGCTGGGCAAACTTGTTCCAGTTAAACAGATGGGACTGACCACCTTACCAACAGCAGGGTGGACATTCTTTTCGAAAGCTATAAAAACTTATTTCTACCACATGTTGTTTTGGTATTGAATAAGCATTTCTAGGGCCAAGCACTGACACTGGCCATGAAGACTTGGTTTTCAGTCAAGGATCTTATTTATCTTGAATATTTTTGAAGTTAGGTGTCTTCAGGGCCTGCGCCACTGAAGCTCCTTCATACCAAATTTCCAGATATCACATTGTGCTCAGGGACACGATTGTACATTCCTGGAATAGGAAAGCACATTTTCCAAATTGTTGCTGTTTGTTGAGTCAGGATGATATTTGCACTTGTCACACAGTTGTAGTTAGAACCCTGTACAGTCTAGTCCCACAAAGACGTGGTTCAGGTTTGCTTTTTATGTGTTTTAATGCTAAATAATAAAAAACAATATAATTTTCTAATTTTGTAACATAAATATTAAATTTGTAAATTTAAAATGTAAATTTGGCTGTATTTCCATTTAAAATATAATACTGTATACATTTTAAGTACTGTAGAAAGATCGTGGCTTTGGATGGTGAAAATGGGGTTTAAACTATAAAAACAGGCAATTATAGGTCTTTTTTTCTACCACATCCAAAATTTGCTTTTTCAACAGTTCGTGTGTGCTCTAGAAATGTAACCCTAACAAATGTTGGGGGTTTACTGTGGTATTAAAACAACACGTTTTCATAGATAAAATATTTTAGAATTTGGAACATTGCACAACATTTTGTTTTCTTCATTTGTCTTATTTCACACTAGCACATCCTCCATGTGCACATTTCCTGCTATCCATACAAAGGCCTGTTCCCATGAACCTCCCGAAGATTCATGATGAGTCATGCTGGGAAATCATTCATTCATCGGCTGCACCTGTTCTTTTATAGCATGCCAGACACGGCTTTAATTTGAGGCTGGAGGATTGTGAATTTGGATTTACGTTTACTATTAATGCTTTGTTTTCTTCAGTCTCTTGATTTATTACAGGGTTGGAAGATGGTGGGAGCATACATAAAAATGATTACAGACTTCTGAATTGGAATCAAGATTGGGAGTCAATCATGAATTTTCAGTGCTTACATTTTCTTCTTTCTTTAGTTTTACAAGTTGCTCTAAGATAATGAAAATGAGATTAAAACTAAATGGATAGAGGGATTTGTCAGTTCAGCACAATTCGGCCTCCTGAAGCCAGATTTAACATCCAGACATGTTTTTTTGAAGGTGGGATTCAAAGTTGCACTTTTTTGTACTTTACATCTAAAAAGAACTAATCAGAAATTTTATAAACATAAACGTCTTTAGAACACAGGATTTGATTTAGTTCATTTACACATTTTTGTAACGCGGGCAGCACAATGGCTCAGTGAGTAGCATTGTCACTCCTGGGTAATGTCTGTGTGGAGTACTGCAGTCCAAAAATATGCAACTATGTTAACTAGAGACAATGAATTATCCTATATGCATTGTAGTGCCGGTCACAAACCTGGATAAATAGGGAGGTGTGGTTGGGGGAGGGGGTCACTCCAGCGTAGTGTAAATGACCGACAATGATAGTTTTCTTGTGGTTAAAAACATGACTAACCAGAATTAAATAATTTTATGCATAAAAAGTGTCCTCTGAGAGCATTTTTAATGCATTCATCGCCAGTATTCTGGTCCATCTAATGTAAAGATTTACATTAAACAATGCCTTTATTTTGCAATGGGGAAATGTAGTCAAGCATTTGTAGTTTTTTTTTTACACTGTGGCTCTCCTGAAACAGTGAACTATGTCTCAATTTCATGCTACATACTAACTTGTGTAAAACCCTAACATTACCATTGGGACAGTTGCAGCCTTGTGGGAAGAGCTTTGGGATGAGCTTAAAGATTTCAAGGTTTTCTTTGGTACTGTATACTTGTCTTGTGAGTAGCTACAGTTCCTGTCGTGAATGTAACCAAAAGTGTAAAACATGACATTAAAATTCGAATAAACAAACAAAACTATGATGCCAATGTTGGGCCCTTGAGCAAGGCCCTTAACCCTGTTACAATAGCTGAACCTGTATTCAGACCTCCAGCTTCAAAACAAGGATGGATTCACGAAAAAGTACTTACTGATTGTGGGCCACCTTTCAAAAGTGCTTTTCTGACATCACGAATTGACTTTTTGTCGTTTTCCGTTTCATTTAGGTACCGTAGCGAAAAGATGACGATGAGCTACGCGGAGTACATCGCCCATCGTCAGCACCACCACTACCAGAACGGCATTGGGCACCCTCTTCCCCCTTACAACCATTATTCCTGACAGCGAGCCGCATGACCAGTCACTCGACCTCTCCGCGGACCTCTTCCCGGGAGAGCCTGCCCCCTCATGGTCTAGCTATCTCTACTACTGTACCATTTTATGATGATAGTTTCCGTTGCCATGCTAACACTCTTGAAGATGGTGGTATGGCAGCGGGTGGCAAAACATCACAATTCTCATTGTGAAGAAATTCATTTTCTCCTTTTTATCGTTTCTATTAATTTAGTTTTTGCAGCATATATATCGACCTATAAACACTTTTAAAAGCAAATAAACATAAAAGTACTGCATTTCTTTTTGCTAAAAACAAACAAAAAAATCTCCAAAATTCCTAATCAGGTTTTTGAGTCTGTGGATGGGAATGCATTATTAAGGCGCTGCGGTTGCAGATAGAAGCTTCGTTTAATTATGCTAAGCTTTAGATCGGGTGAACATGACTTAACTTAACCAGGTTGCTTTTTTTTTTTTACACAGTGGTCTAAACTGTCACAATTGGTATGATGACTGAATGCGGAATTGGCAGAAAGGTTTGAGTTAGGAGCTAAATGGACAACCTAGAAAATCAAAGATTAGTTTGGGTCAATCACCAACTGGCTTCAGATAAATTCAGTTTTAAGAGTGGCAAAGCTAAAACCCGGGTTAATGTTAAGTAATGGACACTCGACCTGTTTTATGTGTTCCTTTATCTTTACTTTATTCTTCTTTTGTTGTGTGTACATGTATGCTAAGTCTGAGGGATTCTGTCTGTCTGCTATTGTTCTAAAAATCAGTTGTTGTAAGGTCTTTGAACTAGTCGGTCAAGTTGTAGGTGTTTGGATTATCCCGTGTAAATGTTAAGTTGGTCAAATATGAACAGGTTGCTTTTCTTTTCTTAGACGTGCAGTGGCATCTTTAACAAACTCGTCAGAAGAAACCACTAGATTAAATTAGTCATTGGAGGTACCAAAATATTTCCCTCAATTTCAAGGAGAGCATTGGCAGTGTCGTGCGATCTTACTTGGCTCAGTTGAACCGTTTACTGATTTGTTGTCTTTGTATTGTGTGACAGAAAGAGGCTTTGAAAAATATCACACTTATTGATTGTTCACTTCAGGAAATACCCCTTTCACTTCATTGCATCGTTTCTGTGGTCTGGTCCAAAGAGTTTAAAGTGCACGATTGGTTCCAGGTGCGAGAACAGACAGCATAGTGTGATGATTCCACTTGACATTTGCTAGTAATAAGCAGAAACTGGCGTTTTTGTTGGTGGCTTCTGCGCAAGATGCACCTTTTGATATTCATTACACTTTCACTGCCTCTGTGTTAGTTTGAGCTCTTGGAGAGGAAACCTTGCTAGAAACGTTGTTCAAATGACAGGGACAAGCTAATAAGCCATACTCTCTTCAAAGGTGTGCGTCAGGGTGGTTGCTTGGTCAGTTTTTGCATTCTCTGCTTTTAATGGGAATTTGTTTACTGGAATCTTTCCCCATCAAGTCTTCTCAAGGCTTTTACCCAAAATGTATTTTTTACGTGATCCAGTCAAACAGTTTTTATAAGGTTGTTCAACAACATTGATTTGTGTGTCTGTGAAAATAGAATCTCGTCAGCATAAGACTCATGACCTTCGTACAAAACTACTTCATAATTCATAAAGCCTGGCACAAGCAATGTTTACGTCCATGCACAAATGCCACCGCATCAACCAGTTGCCATATTCGATTTCACTGCAAATCTTTAAGTCAAGCACACGTGGTTGTCATTAGTAAGAGTAACTGCATCTCTTAGCTCTGAAATACAGCTCATATTCAGACATGGAAGATTTGATTCTGTTATTTGTGAAGCTGGTGAGGGTTTTTTTTTAATTAAAGATTTTTATTTTAAAGAACTGTGTGATAGTGTAACATCAGAGCTTTTTTGGGTAAACGAACTCGTTCTTTACACCAAACTTCCTGTTCTAGTCAGTAGCAGTGTAGGAGGAGTGTTTTACCGCTATTTTGTGTAGGAAAGGCTGAGGCGATTTTACCAATGGGGGACTCTGCTTTCATATGCAAAAAAGTTTAAGGGCTTTTGGTGTTCCATCCACAGGCATCTTCAGCTCATTTGAAGGTAAAAACGACCCATATTTCAGTTGTGTTGCCTTAAAATTGGATCAGAAAATGTAGCCCTCAAGGTTCGATTTGCTCTTTTGCACTGCAAAGTCAAAGATTCTCATCGCTATAAGCAAGTCTTGTTTGTCTGCTAGACTATGCATTTTTCAAATATGTTTGTCATGCGGCGGTCAGTCAGCGTTTGTGTGACCTCTAACTCGATTTGAAAACACAGAACATGTTACGTCTGGCCCCGAGTCTTCAAAGTGTCATAAATTATTTTGTCTAATAACGAACAGGTCAACATTTTCTGATCCATACTCAACTGATTTTTATTTCTTTTGTCTCTTTTTGCTGCAAAACCAAGTACACCAGTTCTTTTGCATACATGGATGAGTGTATGTATGCACATCTGCCATACATTTCTCACTTGTATGTGAAGAAGAACCTCTTCTTTAACTGCTAGAGACTAGACAAGAGGGGGAAAACGGACAATATAAAATGGTGCTACTGGACCTCATTTTCGGGGGTGGTCACAGTTCAAGTGTGACTGGTCATGCGGACTCATCGATCATATCAGACTTATTGTTATCCTCGATATATGCAGATCTGTTTTACAGGTGTTTTTGTTGTTCCTATCAGTGTAACAAATTAAAATTTCCTGAAGGTTTGAAAGGACAAGAAGTCACAAGTCTAAAACCCATCCTTCCCTCATGGCCTAGGGGAAAAGGAGTGTTCACTTTTCATCCCATTTATCATGCAGGAGGTAGATATAGCGGCTTCTCTTAAGCAATGGTCAACCCCAACGGACAAAAGTCAACCCCAAGGGCTTTTTACATCTGCTCTTTGATAAACAAATTTATGTTTAAATATAGATTTGACATAACCAATTTGGCCAAACACAATTTTACTGTTAGATTATAGTTTAATAATCCATTATTGGGGTTTTGACACATGCTTTCATGTAGACTGCACAGACATAGATCTACAATTGGAAAATTCATTCAATTATGAGCAATGTCATCTCACAGACGTCGGATATAGCCAAATATTTGCCACACTGCAGCCCAGTTCTGCTCTAGTTGTGAAAATTGAATACTTGAAGGCTTGTCTGAGTGTTAAAGAAGTAGTCCACCAAATATATGCACTTTAGGGATGTATACCAGTCCCTAGAACTGATGGTTGTTGGGCCAAAACCATTAAACACATACCAGTCTCTCCTAATGTTTGATCCTTTCGTCAAAGATGAGTTGAAAGCTTGGTCATTGCTGGCTGTTCAACTGTACATCGTTCATTCTTCTCGGTAAGGACAGCTGTCCTCCACTCGTCTTTGGCACAATTGGGATCAAGCGTTTGGTAGTTCTAACCATCCACTCTGAGCAAAATATGTGTGGCTTTCACAGCATGCAAAGGTTTGATAACTTGTTGCCATCCATCTTGTACTTGTTCAGAGTATTTACTCTCACCTTTGTGTGTTCAGTCAAACCAAAGATGCCTCCAGCCATGTCCAAATGCTGCTCTTGAGACCTGCCTTCCTGTCCTTTCATATACAACCCTGCAAGGAAAAATGTCTTTTGTGTTAGTTTTTAAAATATTTTTTGTACAATTTCTAACTTTCGTTTAGATTTTTAGCAACCTGAGATCAATGAATCTTCATTGTAGCCGTCTTTGATACCTCACTAGGTGTTAATGACCAATGCTAGGTTGCTCATTTTTATTTAAATTGTTTCATTATTGTTATCGTTTTTTTTTTTTTTTTTAAAGAAAACCCCATAGCGTGCCTCTTAGATTCATGTTTTTCTTAATGTGTTTTTTCCTAAGACCAGCAGTTATACTTTATATAAAAATGTGTTAATTCTTATTTTTAAATGCCATTTAAAAAGCGTCTTTTCTTTACTCTGGACCCAGTAGCAGCACTGGTATACAATCGCACTGATAGATAACAAAAAAGGATACATAATAATAATAAAGGTCATAAATACACAATACAATATACTTGTTTGAGAACATTTTGTAAGAAACTTCGCTTAAATGAGAAAAAAAAATTAACCATTTTTTTTGTAAAACAGAGATTGATTCTTTAAAAAAAATATTTTGGATCTAGTTTCTAAATTATTTTAGTGGTTTTCTATGTTCTGAGTTTTGAACGTTTGACACTGGCGATTTGGCACAGTGGGCGTCGGGGTTGCCTGGTGTAGCCTCTTATACCCACCATTTCTTTTGAATGGATTTTATTGAGTTGGAATTTTCTCTGCTTTAATAACCTGAAATTGTTGATGAAATAATGACCTGGAAAAAAAATAAACAGACCCTTCCTTGTAGAACTAGACCCTTCTTTCCTTCACCCGTTGAATTTGCTATTAGTGTGATGAATCTTGAAATGGGCATTTATTCAGAATATGATAGAATGACTGCAAAAAGAGTAAAACAAAAATGAAAAAAACAACAAAATCTACCATAAAAAGGTTTGGGAGGGGGGGGGGGGGTCTCATATATAGATGGATTACCAATGGGTATGTGAGTTATGGCTGTGGCGATGTAGTTTTAAACATTGTTATTCAAATCATTTATCCAATAAAAAATATATATAAAAATGAATGTTGATAATTGTCGGACTTATTTTTCCTTATTGTATTGTGGAAATGTGTTAAATCCTTAATGATATGAAATAACATTAACAGAAATAGAATGAATTCATGAATGTTAGCAGAGCACTTCAGACTGGGTTGAAGTGTGAGATTAGATGTCTGAAAGTTTATTATGAACCACCCTACAATTAGGTACAGTGAGAAAACCTGCAGCCTTGGTGTAAGACTGCAGACCCATGTACATAAAGTGAATATGATATGTAGAAGTAAGTAAGCAGTTGCATTTCTTTTGGGTTCCCATTGACAAAAGTGACTGTGAGGTCATGATCCCTCATCGGTCTAATACATTTTAAATGGGTACCACATGGCATTTTTTTTTATTTCATTTTATTCATTACATATACACTACTCACAAAAAGTTAGGGATATTTGGCTTTAGGAAGGAGTAGCTACATACATTTGTCTTGAACATCAGTGGAGATGGTTTTCTGCTGCAGAAACTGCCAGTATTCACCATGTGACTGGATTCATTGAAACACTCAGACATTTTGATGAATGTTTTCTTTGATGAAACTGAACCTTGTAAAACTGGGACTTTCCAGCAAGACAATGATCCCAGGCACAGTTCCAAGTCAACCAAAGCTTGATAAAGGAGTAAGTCCTAGAATATCCTTGGGTGCCTCTCTCGGTCTCTAGATTTAAATCCCTTAGAAACCATTGGAGCATTTCAGGAGTGGATTCACATGCTGGTTAGCAATTATTGCATTTAAATTTAGAAATAAATCCAAGCAAAAGAATGTTCCTTGCACATGGGAATTAAAGTGAACTAGATACTAGTTGTCTCATACTTTTCTCACAAAGTAGTTGTGACATTGCTATAAATAAATGTGAGAAAGACTTGGTGGAGGAACTTTATTTTTGTAACATAGTTCAGTACAGTACTTCACCAAAATATGTACAAAAAAAATTACAAATCTCTCAATCATTGTAATACCCAGACCATTTGAGAAGACATCATCTGGATTCCAGTAGATGCTCGTTTTGATACGCTAGCTGAGAACAGTCGGTACTGGTTCATGAAGTACTTCATATCTGGCAGAGCAACACTAACATTAAATCTGCAATGATTCATTCAAATGAATTCACATTCATTAACATCTGCAAATGCCTCGATTCCCTTTCTGTGAGGGTATTAAAAACCCTACAATATGACATACAAAAAGTTTCTTGGCTGTCGAACAGTCTAAGAGCGATCTAACAGGTCAAAGACATTGTCACAAAAAAAATATTTCATCCTCATATCAGACACAACTTTTCCTTTAACATGTTAATGTGCAATTTCAAGGACAACTAAAACATAACATATCACAAATGTTATATAGAGGTAAAACTGACATGTTTGTAAAATGGCCTTGATGAGTTACAAAAAAAATCATAAACTTATTTAGAAATTATCACATTTTATATGTATGTAGACTCTGTAAAGCTGTCGTTACACCAGAAAATTATACCGGGAGCTTAAAAAACCGAAAATGTTCATCATGGTAGTTAATTAAACGTTATTCTAGTTCTACAAGCTTGATTTAATTTACAGTGGAGTTATCAAAACAAATATATATATATATTGGCATTTTATATGCTGTATTGATCAAATCTTATTGGGGAAAAAAAAACTCAGCTACCCTAAACAGTGACAAGACAGCAACACCATGTAATTACTCATTTTAATCGACGACAAGTATTTTAACTACAATTTACATAAACATTATGAACGCTTTAATTTAATAACATTTGGGACAGTGGTAGCCTAGTGGGTAGAGCTTTGGGCTATCAACCTGAAGATTGGCAGTTCAAATCCAGACTCTGCTATGTAGCCACTGTTGGGGCCTTGATCTAGACCTTTAACCCTGTCTGCTTGGAATATGCGAAGAAAGAATTCATTTGTGTAATGACAAATAAAGGCAAAATAGGCATTCACTATGGTTAGCATTTAAAATATTTAGCATTTGCTGTGTTACATGAAGATTGGTCAAAACAGCCAAATGCTCTACTGGTTCATGATCTAAACACAATTAAATGTGCCCACAGGTATTTTTCACCTCACAGTGCTTCACTTCCTCTGCTTGCTTCTAGCAGGCACTTGGTGTTTGGGTTTGGTCATGCTGAATCAGAAGTCTTGTCCATTCTACAGTATGCAACTAATTAGCTAAATATGTCCAACACAGTTAGCATACTAACTTGCATGGCATTTTCTGACAAAGCTCCTAACAAGTTGAATAGTCCACAGTAAGGCAAGATTTCCTATAGTTAATGAAATTCAGCCTGCAAATTTTACATAATTGTTAAATACCATTAAAATATGTCTCTAGTGTAACCACAGCTTTCGCTCATAGATTCAGCGGGAGCTTTTTTATTTAGAAGTAACATTGTGGACTTTTACGCAGTCACTCCAAAAGCTGACCGCTAATTAGCTGAAAAGATTTGAAACATAAGAGCACCACGCATCGCAAATACAGATACAATATTACACTGACGTTAGCTACAACACGTTCACCACAACAAGTACACTTAATGTCTTTAAATACAAATTTCCTAAAATGGCAACATTCTTGATTAAAATGTACATAGATGCAGGAGTGGACAAATATCTAGTCTGGTTACCCAAGAGAAACATATTTTGTGTCTGGGTAATCAAACCGGTCACTCTTACACCTCTTCCTTCTTTCTATGAAATGTATTTTGAATGTAACATGCTTTAGTTGGTTCCTCTGTGCAACAGCAAATAAGTTAGTACTTATTTAGTTGTGTTCTGTTTTTACACCCTTTCCCCCTCATGAACATTAGTATCTAAGAAAAATAAAATAAAGAATTTCCTTTCCACGTTAAACCGCTTCGAACTATCATTTGTCCACTGTTGCAAAAACAATAAAAACAATGATCTAGTTCATGAACTATCCATGAACTAATCACTGGATTGACCTTCCATAACTGTTCAAGTTAAATCAGCCAAAATTAAAATGTTAAAGGCAACAGAAGAAGAAAGTGTCCATTGTAAATGAGCTGATGATTAAAAAAGGCAAGTTACTGTATACTGTACATTCTGTAAGTCGCTCTGGATGAGAGCGTACATGTGAATGTACGTCAGTCGATCTTGGAGCGCTGACGGGTCGAGTGGAGCAGGTGACGCAGAGCAGGGATGACGTATTGGGAGATGACCGTGAGTGCTTTGCCGTGGACCAATGTCAGCGCTGTTTGGTGAGCAGCCGCCCACACGCGGTACCACGGCCCATAGAAGGGATCGGACACGGCTGGG
>JAYDZG010000014.1:9406268-9419781 GCA_034509265.1 Microcambeva bendego
ACACACACACACACACACACACACACACACACACACACACACACACAAACACACACACACACACACACAAACACACAAACACACACACACACACACACACACACACACACACACACAAACACACACACACAAACACAAATACACACACACACACACACACACATACACAAACACATACACAAACACACACACACACAAACACACACACACAAACACACACACACACACACACACACACACACACACACACACATATATATATATACTTTTACAATTTTATTGTGTTTTTTTTCATGTGTTGAAGGGAAGGTCTCAATTGTTAAAGAGTGGCAGCATCAGCACAGAGGAAGTGTAATGCAATCAGGTAATTGAATACAACCAGATTGGGAGGAAATGTTAAGGGGAAAACATTAAGGGGTGCTTACAGGCAACCATGATGATTGTCAGTGCTGGTCTAAGAAGGTACGTGCCACACACAGCCTATGACATCTGGTATGAGCAAACAGAAGAGCTACTCACTGAAGATGTTTTATAACACAGGGGAGCTTGGTCTCATGCCATTGCACATGGACATTACAACTGGGTGTCTCAGCAATGGAAGAAGGTTGGGCAGAGTTCAGTGTTTCTTCTAAGTACATGTAGATGGTTAGGCATGCTTGCATTGTCTCAATGGAGAAGAGATTGTACCAAGATGACTGGATGACCCGTCACCTTCTTGCAACTTTCAAAGGTCTCAGCAAATTAGAGCCTCGTATTATGCTGGTCTTAATGTTTTCCTGAAATTTAATGCTAACACAGATTGAAATATGTGTGTCCAGAGTCTTAACTCTCCAGTTGTCAGCAGTCTTTCGATGTAACTGTAAGTCGCTTTGGATAAAAGTAAAAATGTAAATTAGGATGCACAACTTAGTGCATTGTAGTGCCGGTCCCAATCCGGTATAAAAACTGTGCCAATCAATGAAGCCGACCACGATCCGCTGTGGCGACGCCTAACGAGAGCAGCAACTATTATCTATTATTATCGTGTTATGTGCTCAATGCAGATTTTTTTGGCCAATGCACATGTTTCTGTTCCATCGAACAGTTAATGAATAAATAAAACTTCTTAACAGATTATACAAGTTTAACTACAGCAAGAAAAAAATAGAAATGTATATAAGCAGTAAGCTTTTATTCCAAGTATAATACGGCTTCACACTAAGCTTCCGTTAGAATGTTTTTTTTAGCCATTAGCTTGGAGTGATTCATTTTTCAGTGGTTATCAGGAGTGTGGCAGAAGGAGGCAATAAGCAGGAGTGAGCAAATGCATTTGTGAAGCAATGAAGGGGTACCGAACTCTTGAGCAGAAGCAATCTTGCTGAAAAATGACATAAAAAGCTTCTTTCACTCTTTTTAACTCTTTTTTTTTTTTTTTACAAGAAGCACAGGTTTAAAAAGAACTGTGGTCACGTCGAGCATCCGGGTCCACCATCCATCTCCGGCTATTTTACTAAATGTGTGAGGCCATTTGGAAGAATTTCATTTAGTCCTAAAATACAAGCGTAAAATAAAATGCTTGTAATTATTTCGGATGTTGGAGCGCATTATTATTAAAAACCCGAGCGGAGACAGCAAAGCGGTAGTAGAATGGTTCCCTTAAGGATTGGTTGGAATGTTTCTTGAAAAATATTGTCTGTAATAAAGTTCTGCCCTCGAGAAAAGCGTTTTGCAGTGAGCAACTAGTAAAACGGATCATAACACTTAGCCACTGATTTTAAGATCTTAAATTAAAGGATTTTTTTAACTGAAAGCAGCACAGATTGTCCTGAGTTGGCTCTATATTTTCTCCCTGACAGCGAGCTGTCAACAAGCCTCCGCTGCCAGGGGCAGAGTAAACAATATGGATATCATGATCAGAGATACTGACTATCTGGAAAAAAAGTCGAGTTTGTTCTGGCCAATAATACTATATAGGTGTAGGGTTCGACACATTTATATGAGGTAAATGTGTGATTATATACTGATCACATAACATTATGACCACCTTCTTGATATTGTCATGATATTGCCCCATACGCAACAAACTGTGCTGCACTGTGTTATCTGACACCTGTTTATCAGAACCAGCATTAAGTTCTTCAGTGATGCCGTAAATGTGAAAATGAACCACCACTAGCTCACGTTCAGGTGTCCAAATACTTTCGGTTATTTTAAAATACATACTATTAGTGGGATTTTCAATCTGGCACGTGTCAAAGAAAAGAAATCCTAGCCTTTATCCCCACGGACTGAAACCTGGCTAATTAGTATGATTGTGATTATCATTCTGCACAGCATAATCATGCAACAAATATTTTTCAGAATGAAGAAGGCGAGTGGGTGGTGAAACCCCTGCTTACCCTGTTCTCCTGGATTTCCTTCTGACCATCCCAAGCCCAGCTGCGCTTGGTGAAGTAGTTGACGGTGGCGAACTCGATGAGGGCGGAGAAAACGAAGGCGTAACATACGGCCATGAACCAGTCCATGGCCGTGGCGTAGGCCACCTTCGGGAGGGAATTTCTGGCGCTGATGCTTAGCGTGGTCATGGTCAGAACAGTAGTGACACCTGGAAACGAATAGAGGTCGCCAGCATGAATAAAGGTCCGGCTTGTACTAATAAACTTCATTAGATGAGTTAATTACTGTAAACGTCCTATTAAGGGCACGCAGGGTGATGTGGTTAAACAGCAAATTTATTTAGCATAATTACCCATCTAGCAACCTCCCATGTTCTTCTTATTAAGATGTTTAATGGATTTAGCTGGGTAAGCACGCTGCCTATTGCTCAAACGACCTCCTGATGATCGCTGTGTGTTTCACTTTGGAATTACACGGATTGATGTACACTGACCCACGCCGTACCCGTGCGCTCCCAATTAGCCGATCCGGGCTCGTTTCGGAAGTATGACATAACCTCAGGACTGTCCGTCACGCCGAGGTTTCTTCTGATCACTGACCACTCGCCACAGTATAAATATCACTCGATCACGTGAGTATTGATAAAGTGCAAGGGCTGCCGGGGTTTATTCTGGTCTCTCAACATCTGCCAGAACACCTGTGGCGAGAAGACAGTGGGGAATCGAAAAGAGCGGCGTCATTGCAGATGTTTAGGAAGAGCTGGAGTATTGTAAAGGGTGTGGCGAGGGAGCCTTCAAAGCTGATCCGATCAGTTGAGCGGAGTGAAACGTGGCTAAACGTCGATGAACTTTGAGGCCATTAACATACATCCTTGGGAGATTAAAAAAAAAAGACTGGAGACTTTCTCGCCTGGAGATTTTCTGTCCTACGGCTGTTAGAAGATTTATGAGGTCATGAACCTCATGTATTTTGACATGGTAGGGTTCCGTGAAGGACCTCGTTTTGGAAAGAGGACAGAAGAACGACGGGGATTTAAATGAAATCCATTAGACGTTTGAACGACTGGAATGTCAATAGAGAGCTCGGATTGTCGCTCACATCTGAATGACAATATCAGAAGAAGGGGGTAGAAATAAATTAATCACGGGGGGAAATCCGAAATTCGTCATAGGTCACTGTGCTGTGACCCAGCTCTTTCCATGCTGAGAAGTTAATTTCGGGAGCACAATGAGAGACCAGTCCAGGTTCGATCCCCATTAAAGCAGATATAAGAAATCATTCCGCTCGGGCTGCTACCACCTGCCTGCCTGGCAGAATTCTGTATCGCAGATAGTGGCATTTTATTACTTACTGGCCTCTATCTCTATCCGGGTTCTCTATTCAGGTTTATATTCTAAGAACTTTGTTGAATATTATTGTGCTCAAAAACACTGACATACCCCGTCCAGGAATAAAATTACGACCGGTGAGATGTAAGTGAATATTTAGGCAAATAAAATGTGTTAGAAACCGGAAAAAATGAGCTCAAGGATTTGAGCAAGTTTGACGATGGCTAGACTGGATCAGAGCATCTACAAAACTGCAGATCTAACCATTCCAATGCCACCAGTAACAAATGGAGCATGTAGCCACTGACCTCTACTTCTACAAAATTCTACATAATTCATCAAATGATGACCCCCAGTGGTCCACATATTTGATTCAAAATCCTGTCCTGTCACGTATACACTTTACTTTATATTTATCCATGCTGCTGTATATTTGTGAGCCTACTGTAAACGAAATCTCATTCTGAATACACTTGTGTAGAAGAATAGTAAATATTAAGCACGTATTAGGCACATATTAAGTACATACTCTGTGATTGTAGCATCAGAAAGTGACTGAGTGAAAACTGTTAACCAAAAGATACTTTGCTGCTTGGCGGCTTAACAGACAAAAAAAAGTCCTGTAGGACAAAAATAAGTCCATGATCTGAAGCATCGTGCAACAGAAGAGTGCTTGGGTGGCACAGCAGTAAATTACACCAGCCCACTACTTCTGAGAAGCCGGGTTTCGGATCCCCATGTGGCATTCTATCAGGCAGTCAGGTGTCTCACAGACGTAAGTGTCTGCATGGAAGGGGACATTTTGAGCCCCGTGCTGGATTGTGTGGTGTGATTCACAGAAACCAGTGATTGTAGGGAAAGTGGAGCCAAGGCAACAAACAAACATTTGGTCACAGTAAATGCTGCTACAATGGCTGACCTTGAAATATAAATCTCTTAGGTGAATAATGTGTACTCTTGAACTTGATGTATCCCGCAAGCTAATGTAATACAATTATCACTATCAAATCTTAATGTCAAACACAGACATGGACACCTTTGCACCAAGTCACTTCACTTGTAGGTTTTTTGACTGTTGAAGGACACCTGGAGCTCCAGGAGGAAACCCTAGGCAGTCTCACTGTGAGACGATTGTGCTACATACCTACCAAGCAACCATGCAGTCCAATTACTTTTCACAAGGGAAATATATAGTAAAGCTATTTTTTTAAAAGCTGCACACTTTTGGGTCCTTGACCAAGGCTATCAGCTCCAGACACCTAAAGGCGTTCAAAAAAATATTTACGTTTTATTAAATACCTGAAATATATCAGTAACAAGTGAAATTTGAAGAAATTGAGAAAGGGCAATTCAATTTGCACAGCATGACGATTCCCGTGCAATACATATGAGGAAATAATCAGCCTCAAAATAACAGGAACCTACCAGCATTGTGACATCAGACAAAAAACGTCTGCAATGCCCTTGTCTGTTCCCATAAAGACGTACAAAGAACAAATAAATTCTGGTTTATTGTCCCCAACGAGGCCGAACAATAAGCACAGGGCCGTTAATGCATCTTATTAAAAGATCTGATCAATTCTTATCTCCGTCAAGCAAAGAATTTAATTAGAAAGACTTGCACTTGTGACGCTATTGTGTTGCAGAATGGTCTATTATTTGGATCACGCTCTGAAACCATTAATCACAAATTACACCCATGTCGGCATGAAAATTGTAAAACAGGATTCTCTGCCTGAAACAGAGGGTCAGACGCATCACGGGAGAATTTTCGAAGCTGGCTGTCATCCAGAGCATAAATGATTAATTAAATATCAGCTACTACAGTAAGTGGTGTTTGGGAGAGGCAGGAAGAGTCTATAAATCCAAGTATGAGACTCGCCATTCATTTTGAAGCTGGTAAAATTAAAGACAAATTATTTGTTATTAACTTAACAAAGTTACATTGCTATTTCTGAGGGTTAGTACTCATTGGGAGTCAGGTGAGAGAGACGTGATGTACATGACCTCTGGGCCGTTAAAAGAACACCATTTAAAACATTGTCTCCCGGGCTGATCTGCTTCTTAAAGCAGACTCCCTGGTTCATCATAGCTGCAGACAGAGGTAGAGCGAGTTCTACAGAATACTAATAAGGCTGTGCTTTGCACCTCATTAGGACCCCGAGACTGAAGCAGAACAAGCCGGCTGTACACGCTGTTGGCTTGCTCAGGCAGAGCTGGAGACCTGGGACGTGATGATGAATGTCATGACACACGTTACTATTAACCTCTGTAGCTTTAAGAATATAGGGGATTCTAGCCAGACAGAAATCCATTAAATGTAGTTTTTACCAAGTTTAATTTTAATCAATAGCTGTTAAATAAATCCCTCAATTTGAACACCATGGTTTTGGGTGCAACTAATATGTTGTCTGCAACTAAAACACTGTGAAAGAAATAGAAAGAGTACTTTTATATATTATTGTATATTATTGTGTATTGCTGTTCACGACCCCTCTTGACATGTCTGCAGCCCTTCACTGAATCCTTTTTCACTTATTCACTTATATTTTCATCTGCCAATAAGGGTCCTTACACAGCGTTTCAAGACTTCAACCACGTAGTCCGGCCATCCCGCCCCTTTTCAGTCCAACCAGTAGCTGCTGCAAGCACAGCCGATTGCACTAGATAACGCCATGCAGGATAATATCAACAACGGTGGTGAAGTGGTATCCCACCGGTCTGTAAAATTAAGTTACTAAGTCAGCTTTTATAGCACGTGAAGGTAAAGAAAGTCTGTAATGAACTCTTAGTTCTCTAATTGGGATTAGAGAGTGTTTGATTAATGTTGAAGTAAACTGCAGAAGTGAGGAATTGTTTACAGTAAATTGAAAATAGTTATAAAGATTTCTTTTTTAGGAAAGTTCACACTTTTTGCCTCAGGATGGATGATTTCTTTCAATTGATAAAAATTGGCAAGCTGTCAGTTGCGGTATCTCATTTTCCTCATTGCAGCATTCCGGATGAACTCTACCCCGCATCTGACACTTAGCAATAGCAGACACCTTGCCAAAGTAAGCTAATACCCGGTAAGCTCAATATTAACCCCTTAACTTAAGCAGGCGTAAGCCTCTTGTCAACCGGTGCCAATATTCTTCTGCTTTTAGGTTTATCATTCTTAATCTGTTGGTGAGAAGAAGCACATCTGGAATTTCTTTGACTTCATCTCGCTCTGAGTTTGGGTCCAGCTAATCTGTACTTAATTAGGTGCTTCTGTTGCAGTTGTAGTAATTGCAGGTCACTCCACTGCTTCCTGAACATGTTTAAAAGAGGATCTATCACTGTCCGAGTCTGTGCTGGCCAGTCAGCAATTCCCCTAATCCCCTCCAAGTCCATCTTATCATCCACCAAGCCACAAACAGACAAACACAAAAAAACAGAAACTTTCTTTCATTCAGAACTTTTAAATAACATCCGGATTGTATCAGGGCTCAGGAAATATATCGGGTTCTATAGAGGGTGACTATGAGTCAGCTCTGAATTCTCTAATCTTATTGTACAGAATAGGAAAAGACTTGCTATAATATTGGCAAAGCAGGACTGAACAAAGTTCAGTTAAAAAAAAAGACCCAGGAAACTGGTGATCAGAAATTTAAAGGTTTTAAAAACAAATCCAAGCCTTCTTCTCTAACCTCAGTGCACTGATAACGGAGTGAGCATAAGTTCACTTAGAAATACTCTCCCAGTAGCACGAAGGCTGTTACAGGCTGCCCGGCTAGTCAGCATAAGTGCATGCAAGATAAAGTAAAATGTGTGATGTAGAGAGCTCACTAGGTCATACAGACCCCATAAGAGGTTTTATTGCTCTCTAGGTCAGACAGACCCCATAATAAGAACGTTCTTTACACATGTTCTCCACAAAATGTTGGTAATACAGTTTATTTCTGGACACCGAAATAAAAATAAGAAAGAATACAGACTCTTTGTTGTCGATGAAATCACTCACCGAATACGGTGCGTGCTGGTACAGACTCACGGTTGAGCCAGAAGGAAACCTGGGAAAGAATGACTGTCATGATGCAGGGCAGATACGTCTGAATCACAAAATAGCCGATTTTCCTTTTCAAATGGAAATGTGTTGTCATCACCACGTATTCTCCTGTAAAGAAAAAAGGAAATGCATTATTAATGACATCTGTGTCATATCCAGACAATATGGACACGTCACTAAAATATCTCACTTTACTAAATATTTTACCCAGACTCATGCCGGGTCCAGTTTCATCTGGAAACACTGGGCACAAGGGTGCAATCCATTACAGAGCATCACAATTACAACTAGGGCTGGCACATTTCCAATACTCAGTATCGGTGTCAATCAGTGGATTGGATATCGGGAAAAAAAAACATGTAATCTGATCTGATCCTGTTCCCTAATGTGTTCTGCTGCCTTTCAGTGAATTAATAGATCCGCACTAAGGAGCTAGAAGTATTTGCACAGCTCTTGGTGCTTTAACGCTATAGGAAAACACCCAGTAGTCGTAAATCCTTCATTAGCCATAACTGGAGCACAGCTCATCGATCTCCAAGTCCAGACAGCAGGAACGCCAATCAACGGCAGATCCTGAAGGAGAGGAACATATCCAGGGTTTTTTGGCTCATTCTTTGGCTCTTGTGTATTGTGGTGCAGTTTAATGCTTGGCGAGTAGTTAGTGTTGTTGTCGGTGTTCGAGTGTGTGAGCCTGTCCTGTCTTGTTTTTGATAGTTCTATGTTTTACATGATGATGATGATGATGATGATGATGAGTCGCAGCCGACTCTCGGTCACTTGATGGATCATTGATCCATGAAGTATTTCGGCAATGATAGTGGAGTAGTTCGCCATTGCTTTCTCCACCCCTCCCCATTTATCTGGGCTTGGGACTGGCGTGCAACTGTTTCCAGTTACACGACTGGGTAAACCTACAGGACGATTCAGTGTCTCTAATTAACCTGGTAGCATGTCTTTGGACCCTGGGAGGAAACCGGAGTACCTGTTCAATGTGGTCCATTTTCCATCCAATTTCGGTTTATCTCCTTAAGCCCGATCTACAAATACTGTTAAACACAAATCCTGCTTTATAAATGATACATCGCAACATAGTTTTGCATAACTGATTTTGTAGGCTCTGTATTTAATCATTTATAAAATTTGTTTCATAGTCTGACTGTTATTTAGATTTAGCTAACCAGGGTTATAACCGCTTAGTTTATCTAGAGGAAATCACTATCGGACATCAGAAAGTGATTCTGTCCTAATTATGACCCCTGACAGGTGAAGTGAATAACACTGATCATCTCTTCATCACGGCACCTGGTGTGGGTGGAATATATTAGGCACAACATGAACATTTTATTTTATCAACATTTAAGTTGATGTGTTTGAAGAAGCAAAATAGGTTTGACAAGGGCCACATTGTGATGGCAAACTGCAGCTCTTGTGGGGACGTTTCTGGTCTGAAGTGGTCCAAGGAAGGAACAGTGGTAAAACAGTGGCAGGGTCATGGGTGGCCAAGGCTCACTGATGCACGTGGAGAGCAAAGGCTGGTCCGTGTGGTCTGATCCACCAGATGATCTACTGTAAATCAAATCTCTGAAAAGTTGAATGCTGGTTCTGATAGAAAGGTATCAGAATACAAAGTGAAGCACAGATTATTGTGTATGGAGCAGCAAAAGGGGAACCAACACTTTATTAGGTCATAATGTTATGCCTGATTGGTAAATATCAGATAAACTGCTGTCCTGTACAAACTACAAATTAAGGTTATTAAAGACACCTTAAAGAAAATGTATTCTTTGAAATGAGTATTCATTTCACAAATCAGAATTTAAGATCAAATGAACTTTTGATTAATCACACTAGCAATCTTCACAAGCTGTCCTTTTAATCTGAATCAAGCTTAAGACTGGTTTCATGGCTCCGACGCTAGATCCCCGTCCTCTATCCTACCTGTGATGGCTCTTATCTCTAAACTTCCGGAGAGTATTTCCACATTAAAGAGCTAAAAAGTTTGGAGATTTTTTTTATCTTGTCGTTGAAAAATTCATGAGAAGCTCAATCTCGAATCAAAGCTTGAGCTCTCTGGGCTTCGGGCAGCAGCTGCTGTTGAGAATCTGAGTACACATAAGACTCTTCATCGCTCAAAATGCAAAGAGAGGATGTCTGAGATGCTGTGGGTGTGCCAGTCGGACAGACAGGCCCGTCAGCAGTCATGGAAGGAAGTGTTGTATTGCTCCATCAAATGGGATTGGTCAAATCATTTTCAGCAGCTCGAAAAACCTCCATCTCTTTCCTCCACATCTTTAATTATTTCAACTGTCACTTGACTTTGTGGAGAGCGGACGGCAAAGTCCTTATTCCAGCACAAAAGCAAGCAGGCACACAATCAAGAAACTTTTCCCTTTCCACCAGGGCCACTGTGGCCCCAATAACTGCCGCAGAAAGCAATCGATGAGCTTAGTGCCTGACAAATTACTTTGGAAATAGACATAAATGGAATTTGTAAGCATACTGGCACAAAAGGAATGAAAAAAAAAAATCAAACAGGAGAAAGAAATTTATTCTTTCAGCTTGCTTCATGCACATATAAAAGCTAAAATGTTCTACTAAGGCTGCTGACTATTGTGTGGTTTATGAATACGTCTACAGATTAACATCCTGGTTATTGTCCAACTTGTGATGAATAACCTACATTGGTGATAGAATTGGGATTGATGGATGTTTTAGTGTTTCACGTCCTTCTTCCCTTCTCTCTCCAATCACTGCAATGCACTGCAGTCAGCATGGCTCCAGATACATGTAACAACCTAACAGGACCTTACCGAGTCACCACCAGCCCATCTGGCTGCTGTCCGCACTGTACACTCTGGATGTTGTCATCATAATGTGACTATAGTATAAGTACGAGGTCCATAATGATGAAGTAAAAATTATATAGAAACAAAATCCCCCCAGAATGCTGATAGGATCATAATGTCCTCAAACATCTGCTGGACCTGAAGGTTTCTCTCTAGAAATATTATTAAAAGTTTGTAAAAATTACAAAAAGTGTTGAGCCTATTTGCTATTACAGTCCAAATTGAGCTGAAGTGTATCCTGTTTGCTTTCATTATCTTTGGGTCCACCGGTTCAGCTGTGTATCGATTTGAAATAAGTCAAACAGGGCTTCAAGGGCTTATAATCTACACTGCAATATAAGAACTAAATACAATCCATAAAGTTCAAGGAAATTACTATAAACCATTACAAACCAAATAAATTGTGGTCATAGCCAAAGATCAAGGCGAGAATGTAAAGCATTATCTAAGGCTTTGAGAGTTCGTAGGAACTATTGTGGCCTCAATTATTTTGAAAGGAAAAAAGTTGGCACAACCTTGAATTCCCATAGTATTGGACGTTTAAATTAACTAGCTTCAGTTAAAAAAAACTTCCATGAAGGCTTCAGGAAGTTGTGCTGATTACATTGAATGGCTAGTAACATTGAGACACATATAAAGTAAAGCTGCATTTTCTTAAACAACACTGCAAAGCATTATGGGCATCTGCTGAAAATATGCAGCTGACACTCTACGATGCCTTCTCTGGCTTATAAGCTAGATATATCTCTAGCAGTCTTTCAGGCTCAAGTCTTCTTCATGAGTGGCATGTCAGTTTTCTGGTGGTTTTGCCACCATCCATTTGTGGTGAGCATTTGGTCTACTCACTGGTGGACTGAGTAGCTTTGCTGCTAATGTTTTTGCTCCAGAAATGTTCAGTTCAGTTCATTTTCTTTAATCCCTTATCCTAATTAGGGTCGAGGAGGTGTGCTGGAGCCTATCCCTGCTCTTCAACTCTTCAATGCAAGGCACAATGTAACATCCTGGATGGGGCACCAGTTCATCGCAGGTAGCTCCAGAAATGTGTCTTTTTAATCTCAAGACCCATATTAAGATGTGGATCAACATTTGGTTTGAATTTTTGTGTTTTATCATTTTTTATCATTGTTTCTCCTACCTCTGTCTTAAGGAACTCATCCCCATGAGACACACTGAAAATTTTACAGGTATAAAAAAAAAAAAATAGAAATCTGACACCATTTGGTCAGTAAGGCAAGTTATTTGTCCAGTTGGGCCTCAAGCATATGTAATACATGTACATATGTATATAATATACATACATACTATATCCAGGGGATCTGTTCTAATAATATATTACCTCACAGATAACACAGAAAAAAAACTACTGATAACTACTTTAATATCAGTGTAGTTGTGCTACTGAAAGATACCTGTGCTTGAGCTGATGGTCTCTTTTCCTATCACATGACCCAGCAGGTCATACTGGTTAAGTCGGGAGCCGTCAGGAGCCACAGCCACAGACATGTCATCTGCTGTCCAGATGTAGACCACCTCGTTATTAGTGTAGGCATCTAGAGAAGATACAGAGTGGTAAAACACATCTTCATACAATTTTAAGAAAATGTACAAATATTGTTCTAATGCTGACAAATCCCAAATCTTTTATAAATGTCATATCTCTCTTTAAGGGTCGCCATTATTGAGTTGGCATACTTTATGCTGGATCCCCAGCACAGTGCACTGAATTGGGACAGGCACCACAGTGGGACAGGATTGGGACAGGACCACAGTGGGACAGGATTGGGACAGGACCACAGTGCACTGGCTTGGGACAGGCACCACAGTGGGACTGGCTTGGGACAGGACCACAGTGCACTGGCTTGGGCATCTTAGTGGCTACGGTGGGAATGCCGAGTTTTAAACCGGGGAGTTCAGACTCTGTGCTGCTGTGCTAACAGAGATGAGCGTAAATATTTTTATTAATTAGTAGTACTTCCCTCCATGAGGGTTGCTTCAGGAAGGGCATCCAACATAAAAGGTCCCTAATGGGACCAGCAAATAAATAGCACTTCCTTACAAAATAATTTTACAGGAAACATTGTCCCAGTGCCCTTGAAGAAAAAGGCAGGGCCATTGTCACCATTGTTCTGTACTTCCATCATGTATGAAGAATGGATTCACTGTACAAAGTTATGGATTGCATAGCATTTTTCTTCTTCTTCTCATTGTTTCATACTTCCATCACTTATTAACAAGGCCCTTATTGCACAATTATTACTTAATAATAGTACTATACTTCTTTATATTATTATTATTGCCAGTTTGAAGCAAATTACACTAGTTCACCACAGCCAAAATCGTGGATTTAAATCCACAGAGAGGTACTATTGACTAGTATGAACTATAATTGGCGATGTGTGAGGGGCATGGCTGAGGTCCCGTGTTGGATTGGTCAGTACCTGATCTAATGATTGGATATGTTTGAGGAGGGCTGGGGGATAGCCGAAACCTCGTGATGGATTGCTGCCCTGTCCGGAGTGGACAGAACTGTTCAGGACTGAGAATCAGGCAGCTGAAGCGATCATGTGACCCTATTACAGCATCATGGATGGAAATGACAAAGAAATGTTCAAATGGGGGGTTTCTACCTGATTCCATATGATGTTACTGAAAAAAAGAGGCTGGTGAGTGTGTCACATCTGATTAGATTTAATCCAGCAATTCTGACCAATGGTCTGGTTTGGGTCCAATGTCAACACTCACTAGAGTAATGGAACACGCCAAGATGTAAGACAAAAATGGGGGCTATTCAGGGGCTGGTAAATTAATGCATACACACACACACACACACACACAGGGAAACTGTAAGTAATTCAAAATGATAAAATACAGAAACCACAATGCAACTCTCACAGAGGACAGTTTGGTAATGACATTTTGATGGCTTTGAGATG
>JAYDZG010000014.1:9459901-9471079 GCA_034509265.1 Microcambeva bendego
CCAACCAGCTTCTTCAGTTCAGACTGAAGTGTGGGCACTCTTATATTTTATCTTTTAAGAAGCTGTACTGTTCATGTCACTGATATATTGTCACATGTATATATTGACACCTATGCCAATTTCTTAAACATCTATTACTTGGCAAATAATAAAAATTCTGTGTATTTCTCCCAATACAAAAAACACATTTGTTTGTCCAGACTCATTTATCGTGTTGATTAAATTCTTTATTGTTGCATTTTCCACTCAATTTTCTTCCCAATCCAGTCGTATCCAATCACCTGATTATATTTCTGCCTCTAATTTAGCACAACACCACTCCTGACTGACAAGAACCGTAACTAACACATGCCCATTCCACACGAGTGCAGTGGCCAACCTGCATGAGGTAGACGGATTAACAGAGATGTCAGCACTGTTTTCCCACTGCTGATTTATGAGATTTATATTCTTCAAAAACTAATAACATCACTTTTCTAGTCACCTTCCTTTGTTATGCATTTTCTCAGTGACGTATAATTTTAAAGCCAGCTTTTTTGCTTTTGTGTGAGCGAGTAGCCACTGATGCACCGCTGCTTACCACATGAAAATCTTCCTCTTTAAGCTTCTTTGAGTTGGTGTTAAATCCAGATTATAAAGTTTCAATATTGGTCGTTGCAGCAACTGTGCTAGGTCCCCACCTGGTCCAGTAGTTCACAAAAACAAGGCTGACATTGTGGTTTCTTGTTTTGGACCATCATTCTTCTAAAACCCTCTTACGTCATCATAAATGGAACACCTCACTTACACAAATGAGCCAAAATAATTAGTACGACAATGCCTGTTTTGTAAAGACTGAACATTATGTTCAGGGATCTATTAAATGTTGGACCGGTGGTAGTTATTTGTAGTACGTGTGTTGAATTCAGAGGATGTAATCAGGCATTAAAGACCTGAGTGACTTTCATAAAGGCCAAATCGTTATGGCCAGATGACTGGGTTAAAGTGTCTCAGAAACAGTAAGGAGTGCTGACAGGTCATGTTTGACTCACTAGTAAAGATAGATATGGTGCAGAAAAATCAATATGAAAAATTAAATGCACAATGCATGTAAAATGTGTTACACTTGGGTGTTAAAAAGCGAATGGTGCTGGAGCCTGTCCAAGCTTCTCAATGGGCGCTAGGCCCCAGTTTATCGCACGGCACACAAACAAACACATACAAACACCCATAAGACAATTTTAGGGTCTTCGATTGACCTTACTGAAGGTTTTTGGATGGTATGAAGGAGAACATACCTACTCCACTCAAATCGCCCCATCTGGAGATGCCCAGGACCTACTTGAGTGCAACAGTGGCCCATTTTTTTAAATTTGCATTCATTTTACAGTTCATGGGCATTTCAGCTTCATGCCTAAAATGCAAATGTGAGAATGTTGGTGCGTGAAAAGAGCATGACCAAGAGTTTCAAGTCCAGTTTCAAGTCCCCAGACTTGAACCCAGTTGAGCATCTTTACTGGTCACAAGTTAAAATCCTAACACGGTAAACTACTTTGATAATGCTACCTTGACTAGCATGTTGTGATAGCATGGTAGTGAAAACACATTCTGCTACTGCTCTTGTCCAAATAACCTCTAGACTCTGGAATTGCTCCATGTGCATCTTTCGAAATTACATTGTATGGAGAGGATAGCGGGTCTCTAAAAAAAAGCTGACCTCTTTGTTGAGGCACTTAAAATCTAACAAGTCAAACAGTTCTATCACCAGAGTAAATTTACATTATAAAAAAAGAAAAGAAAAACCCTTCCTGCCCTCTGTCCTAACCTCCACTATATAGTAATGTCAGAAGACTTAGGTTCAAACACTCTCCTATGCCACTGTGACTGTCCTTTCAGTGAAGCGGGTAAGAGAATTGGTTAGTATTGGCTTTGTGTCAACACTTTTCCCAATACCCTTAAAAAAAAGACACGGTTATAGCTCTGAACATGCAATTAAATTGTAACCTGAGTGGACTGGTATTGAGTTCTGGATCAGGGCCAGCTCAAGTGGCTAGGCTGATGAGGCAGAGCCAGGTTGATCTGAGTGCTCCTCTGGAGTCCCCACTGCCAGCTAATCCCAGGCCAACAAACGGCCACGGCTGGCTGCCCAGACACGGTATGAATGTCAACAAGAGGTCAGGAAAACTGAACAGTCAAAGAGTCTCTGGGGTGGCTTTTTCTGTTTCGCTGGATTAAATGATACAAAAGAGTGCTTTATACCTCTCCGTTTAGATGTCTAAGAGAGTCCTGGGATATAGAGCCATACTGGGACTATTTAATTATGTGCACTAATGAATACCCCAGTTACATGCATGATTTATTTGGGTATATCAGTTTATTCAGTAAAGCGGATTTGGATTTTTCATATACTGTACCGACATACAGTATCTTAGCTTCAATAAGCAGCAAATCATATAAAATTGCTAATTACTATGAGTGTTATGGAGAGCCGTGCAGATTACACAGCTTACTAGTTTCTCAGATAGCATTAGCATAACAGTGTTAACATACAGGGTGTCAATTTGAAAACTTCCCACTCCTAATATCTCCTTTCCAGTAAATAATATTAAAAATAGGAAAGACATGTCACATTTATTTTCTAAACTGCTGGTCAGAAAATAATCAATTAGGGTATTTTTGCTACTTGACCCACCTTGCCATTTAATATTTTAAGAATAACACCCTTAAACTCTCAGAGGGTTGAACCATGAAGGCTGCAAATATTCTTTAAAAGTTTCTGCCATGAAAATAAAATTGGTGTGTCTTTCCGATTTTTAATATAATTTACTGGAAGGGAGATATTAAGAGTGGGAAGTTTTACACCCTCTTCACCTACAGATTTACACCCTGTATATAAGAGAAAAGGGTTGAGGATGAAGAGAGGGAGAGCAAAGATTAACTGGAAGAACCTGCCAAAGAAATGAGCTGTATCGGCAGTTTAGAACAGACTGAAGCATTATGTACTGTAGTTATATAGTGATAATCTTTGCAAGGACATGATTCCTTTATAGACAGTCTAAAAACCTTCACTTCAGTTGCATTTATACCAACAAGTCCAAGCAAACTGAGACAATTAAATATATATAACAGATATATAACGTTTTTTTAGCATGTATGAGTCAGTATAACATAACTCTTCATTAATTGTGTGATCCTTAAATGATCAATACATAATATATATGTGAATCCTTTCAGCTGCTCCCGTTGGGGTCGCCACATCACATATCGATTTGGCATAGTTTTTCATTATATACACCAACCAGACACTAATAAAACTGATTATGTGTTCATCACGGCACATGTTAGTGGGTTGGGCTATATTAACTAGCCAGTGAATTTTATTCTCGTAGTTGATGCAGGAAAAGTGGGCAAGCGTAAGGATTTGTGAGTATGAAAAGGACTAAATTGTGATGGCTTTATGACTGGGTCAGAGCAGCACCAAAACTGCAGCTCTTGAGGGGTGCTCCCAGAATTCAATCAAAAGTGGTCCAAGGAAGAAACAGTGGTAAACGGGCAACAGGGTCATGAGTGGGCAAGGCTCCTTGATGCATGTGGAGAGTGATCGCTGGTCTGTGTGGTCCAATCCAGCAGATGAGCTACTGTAGCACATTGCTGAAGAAGTTAATGCTGTTTCTGATAGAAAGCTGTCAGAATGCACAGTGCATGATAGTGGAATAGGCATAAAAAATCCACTCACTCAAAAAAAATCGATCCATCATGCATATTCTGGCATTCTAGTAATAACTAGCTGCTTATATGATGCAAGTACACAAACACTGTATGAAATATCCAACCATTTTAATATTTATTTTTAATTGATGTGGAGAATCTGCAAATGCGCTGCCAGGATTGCTTTCCTCTCAACATCAAAAGAGCCCCAAAGAGAGTTTCACTAACTACTCCAGCATGTCCAAACACCTCTCACAAGCTATTAGCTCTGAAAAACTAAACAGACTATTTACCTACGTACTCGTTCAGTTTGTTCTGTCACCGTTCAGGAGTCAGTAGACAAAGCTCTTCCACCCTTTCCTCATGTGAGTCCCTTTCCTCATTAATTTCCTCTTGCTGCTTTTGGATAAGAGCCGCTTGTTTCAACCGGGATCTTGATTCTATTGTCTGAATGAAAATGGACCCACAATAAATCACGTCTCATCTGTCCGGAAGGTTCGGCGCAGCATATGTGTTGCCGCTGTGAAGCGAGGGGGGCTAAAAAGGCACCACATGTTTTCCCACCTTCTCGGTTTAGCCTGCACATATAATGAATGAGACTCTCTCATGAGGAGCTTACAGATCCCTGCATCTGCTAATCACTTACTTCAAGGACCTGATGTTAGATTTGGTGTATAGAGAACTGTCAATTACTGCACAGCTGTTGCCTAAATCTGTAATTATGTAACATAACAAAATGTAACATTACAAAATGTGGAGAAGGTGAAGAGCTGGGAATGCTGAAACGATAAAGGGAAGACTTAAAGGACAAAATGTAACTACAAGTCAATCACACTTCTGTAAAATAAACCTGTCCAGTTAGGAAGCAACAGGGATTGTGAATCAATTTCACCAGCTGTTGTGCAAATGGAACAGACAACAGGTAGACATGAGAGGCGAATAGCAAGACAACCACTATAAAGGAGTGGTTCTGCAGGTGGTGACCACAGACCATTTCTCTGTGCTCATCCTTTATAGCTGATGATTTGGTCACTTTTGCATTTTGTGTGCTTTGGTGTGCTTTCGATTGAAGGGTGTAAGATAGCAATGCACATTGCGACGGGCCTGGTGCAGGATGTAATAAAGGTCCCATGGTGTTTTTGGATAAGTACCACAAATAGAAAAAAGTTCCATTCATTGACTTCTATTTTACTGCAGACGGCATGAGCCTGAGATATTTCATGTTTCAACTTTATTTTATTTGTTAATACTTCCATAAATGCGATATGTTAACTAAGACCAGAAGCGATGTCGACTTCTCTGGGCTTGGAGGCATCTACAATGGACCATTTAAGATGGACCATCCTGTTTGCATACACAGAACCCATAGAGACCCCTCCTCCGGTTAAAGAGCTAGCTAAAAAATGTTTACCATGATTTTTTTTTTTTAAATAATTAACTTTTTACTCAAGTGGCTTTTAGATTAGTAACCTTACTCATACTTAAGTAAAACTTAATTAAAGTAATAGTAGTAGTAGAAGTGCAGCATTTTTGTACTCCTTCCAGCTCTGCAAAGTGGTAAATGCTTTAATGTCACAACTCTTGCCTGACATACAGGAATGGAAGTTTATTAATAAATGAAATGAAGTTGAGCAGACAAAACATGACATCAAATGAATGATTAAATACAAGTAAGTGTAAATTTTATTACATTGTTCATACTTTTTTGGGAATACGCATGTCTTATGTCAGCTCACTGGTGTAACAAGTAGCTGATTGGCTGCCTGCGGACATGGGTCATGACATCCCTACCAACTTAGCCAAAGTGGCCACACATTACACGACGAACATATGAAAGTGCAGAAACTTTCTGAAGATAAAGGTTCCAGAAAAGTCTCCAGACTTTTAGAGGCTCATTATAAAACCCAAGCCGAACACAAGGACATTTTGTCAGCGCAGCCATTAAGGTCCCAGCTTTCTTGAAGACAGATTAGTCAAAATTTTGATTAAAGCAGCTCGGAGCACTGTCACCTCCTCAGACAATGTGTAGCCGTGCACATCCGGTGAGAGAACGCCGAACAAATTAAAGGTCAGAACCAAGTGGGAGGTCTACAGCTGCTGTAAACTATCTCCTACAGTGTAAAACGCAATCAGTATCTCATTAATTCCTGGTTTGTTGATTTACTACCTTGGCATATTGACTGCCACGCCTCATGTCTGCTCCTCTTTAAACAGGAAAGCTGCTTGTGGTTACACACCAAGTACTATTAAAGAAAAACAAAAGATGCCCCAGACATCTTACATTTCTCATACAGAACTTGAAAAATGATGGATTTCTTTATTTATTTTCTTTATCGATTTAAGATTGTGGCAGCATCTGGAATTAGAGGCTTCAAACTAAGTGCTTCTATCTAATTTAGCTCTTGGAACTTTACAGATAATGCATAAACATATCCAGTTTTTGACTATTTTCAAGACAGATGTCTCTAATTCTAATTTAATATGCACAGCTGTTTTTATAAACAAGCAAGCTAGAACGACGCCTAAGGGATTGAACAGACATCTATCAATAATGAACCAATGCACAGAATAATACAATTATCTGTGAACTTCAGTCTATTTAAATCAAAAGAAACACTCCACACAAGTGCCAAAGTTTGGACAAGCCCTGACTAATTCAGTGTCTTAAATAAAAATACACATAAAGATGATAGATGCTACACAAACATGATAGATGCTACACCACTCGAGTGCACAATCATACTATTCCGGGTATTAATACTACATTGGATTGGCAAATTCGAGTAAATTCCTCTCTTGTACCTTTGGGGACACCTGAACTGGATACAAACGGTAAAAAGCATTACTTCACTTTATTTTTTATGGATTTTAACACAAGAGAACACAAAAAAATCAAAACATATAATCTGTGCAAAATCTATGACACATTTACTGTTGTGTGTTTATTTTGTAAATATGTTTTATTTACTTGGCTTTTTAGGCTGGATGTCCTTCTGACACAACCCTCCTATTTAGCCGGGCTTGGGACTGGCACTATATATATATATATATATATATATATATCCCCCTCACACGCTTTGTCATTCAGGGGTTGACTCTAATGTGTTGGCTGATAAGTGTATGCTCCATATGGTGGCAATTCAGCCCTTCACATTCCATCCGACTTAAGGTACACCTACATCATCTTCTAAATGATCATTAGTGCACATTTAGTCTTGATGGGCGCTGTCGAGACAGATTATAACAGCAGCTAGATTATCCTGTGTGTGTCAGCTCTCTTTAGAAACGCTGAGCTGTTAGCATCTATGTGACATGTTGTATTGTGGTAGAATAGGCTATTGCAAGATTGTCAGTTTAATGGCATGGTCCTTTTCACCTTAACAAGTCTGATAAACACAACCAAGGACATTCTAAAAAAAACAGGCAGGGGGATAAAGTCCTGGCCTTAACATGCTTCTGCTGCACTGATAACGTAAAGGAAAGTCATTTCAGTTCTCAGTTACTTTTAACCAGAGTCTGACTGGAGAGAACACTTTCATTTATAAACAGGAAACTGAAGGAGCTTTGACCTGTCGCAAGGAAAACATTTAATCTAACGATTCATTGGGATCCATCAATTAGAAATAACCAATGATAACAATGCCCTGATTAATGTATTGCACATATTATATTACATTTATTATATTATGTTAGATTACATACAACCAGTATGGGCAGAATGGACAATGCCAAATGCAGTGATCCTTACATTAACTTTCATTTCATGTTTTGTCTGCTGAACATAATAAGCATCCATTTCTGCATTTCAGGCCTGTAATACATCCAAAAAAAGTTCATTCAGGCCGTTAAAAAGTGGTTTGGTGTTAAATCATGGTTCAGCATCCAGGAAAGGCTGAGGATGAGCAAAGATGATAAGATGATCTCCAGTTTTTTTGCATGAGGAACTTATTGAAAAGTTTAAAACAATGTACTTTAAAGAAAGACTGGAAGAAATTTGCATAGTTTTTCCACAATAGTGCATAATATTAAAAAAATCAAGGAATCAGGAGGAATTTCAGTGCGTTAAGGCCAAAGCGTAAGCTGAAGCTGAACGTCTCTGATATTTTATCCCTCAGACGATTCTGCATCAAGAACCACCACACAACAATAACTGATATAACCCCTGGGAAAGGGATTACTTTATGAACCCTTTGTCAAGCACATCAATACAAAGTTACATGCATAAACGCAACTTAAATCTTAAAGTCTCATGTTAACCATGTCCAGAAGCGGTGTCAACTTCTCTGGACTTTGAGACATCTGGACTGGACCATCACACAATGGAAACATTTACTGTAATCAGAAGAATTAGCATTCCAGGGTTTATTTAGAGCAATAGTCTGTTATGCTAGAACACCACTGCTGAGATAGAGGGTTGAATGTCAGTTGTTCTACTAGCTAAGCAGGGATCTACACAGATCTGAGTGGTTCTAACTGAAGATGAAGTCTGAGATGACTACAAGATCTTCGATGGATTGGACAAAGCAAGAATACCCTGGACAGAGCGCCAACTATTCGCAGGGCTCCCCTGAACAGCCGAACGCATGAGTTGACAGACCAGAGCTACTAAAGTATTATGATCCCATGATCCCATGATAACTACTGTATACTGACCCTAAGCCCACTTCCTAAATTCACTTACCCACAGGGTTTCCTCCACTGACAAACCTTTAATGCTCCACAGAAAGGCTTCTAAGTGTGACGAGAGAAACAAACGTGAGACGGATTGACCGGGAGCTGTCAGAAATTCCATTCATGACACGCCGAGCCAGCTATCTGGACCCACCACTGCCCACAGCCACCCAGAACACGCGCCCTATTCTATCAGGCTCCTTTTATTATGACAGCACATCAAGCTGGCCCGGTAAGAGTGCTCGTATATAGATCACAATGCAATCGTGTCTCAGTACATAACTGTGATTAGAAGTCAAGCTTCAGAACGTTGTGTGGACTCGTGACTCTGCAGCGACTCACTGTCCTCACCAGTGAGACAGTAAATTGTCCAAATTCAAATGTTACTCTTAGCCTAGGGGGAGTGACACGGCTATGTCGATTCAAGGCTGAAATCTAACCAGAGCTCTTTCCCCCCTCCAGCACTCGGGTAACTAATGTTCCCCAATATGCCATTAGCAATGCACCCCATTTTACCTTCATTACCAGTCAGGTCCCTGTGGATAAACACTGTAAGAAACCGAGTTAGCGTTTAGATTAGGGGTAATATATTATGCAATACAAAAATGCTGAAGATGGCATAAAGAGATAATGCTTAGAAGTGAATAAATCACTTTCACGATTTAGTATCTATGTGGATGGAAAGAAATCCCAAGAAAAGCAATAAATAAATGAATCTTAAAAATAGCATTGAGATAGATTCAGTATTTTATTTTATTATTAAAGAAATAAAGTATTACTCCATAGTACAATATTACAGTAAATATTAGCACACTATTGTACATGCTGCAGCCAGTAACTGACTGATTGTAAGTGCTAGTCTGTCCGATCATTTTAATTAATCCACATGAAATCCCAAACCTTAAAAAAAAACCTTTTATAAATGTATTTTGCTTCCGCTGGTTTATGGGTCAATTATAAGAAGTAGGACAGATGTAACTTGGCTTGGGGATTCATACTGCCCTTACTCGCAGATGTGTATGCCCATGGGGCACATTATAATGGCCAGTAGTGTTGACTTGGCCTGCTCTGTGTGTGGCAGCTGGACACATTGTTCCGGACAGCTATGGGAAAGGAAGTCACAACTGAATTCCTCACATCATTCTTCAAGCACTCTTTATTCTTCAGTGCTCAGGATAGGCCAGAGGCTCTCGGCTCCATCTGAGACCTACTTACCCTCCCATGTTAAAAAAAAGCTCTCGAACGTGACTGGTGACTTTTTAACATAGATTAGGATGACATGATATTAATGTACCGTAAACCTTGCATGTTATGATTTGCAACAGTCCAGGCAGCACGCTCCCAAATGATGATAATCAAAATGAACAGATTACCGCCACATCGTAACATTATCCAGTTCTACCCAATTACTAAACTCATACATAAAGATGTACAACAAAGCACCAAAAAACATCATGGGAAAAATAAATGAAATAAAAATCACAAGCAGTGTATAAGACAAACTAAGTGGGAAGTTGAATATATGTGTAGGACTGTCTCCTCCCAACAAGAATGTCCTGGCTTTGTTCCCCAGCCGATGAGATTCGGTCCTTTCTGTGTGAAGTTTGCATGTTCTCCCCTTGTCTGTGTGGAATTGTGAAAACCTGGAGAACACCCAAACACCTAACTGCCCAATAAGTACATTATGCACTGTAGAGCTAGTCCTAAGCCTGGATAAAAAGGGAGGGTTGTGTAAGGAAGGGCATCCGGGGTAAAAACGATGACAAATCGATGTTCCGGATCACAATCCTAACAGGGGCAGACGAAAAAAGAAACCACGATTCATCAAGGCGCCATCTATGGAGCATAGACGTGGTTCTGTTAGGGTGGAGTGACCGGACTGTGTGGATGGGGTCTTTAAAAGCTGTGTAAGGATAATGATTGGCATGTAGAGAGGTGTCTGTGCAGAGTGCAGCGGTGAAAAAGGGCTCCCGTGAAGAGCTGCACATGGGTCGGATGAGGCGTGAGAAGCAATATTTTTCAAACGTTCACCTAGTAAATTCTTCTTATGATAGAATGGAGCTTTGTCAAAATTCGCAAAAGCAGTATGCAGGAGCAGGTAGTGTGTCCGAATATTTATTTATTACATGGTACACAAAAAGTGTACTGTTCAAAAAATACAGAATTTAAGAAATTGTATTCTGATAATCTATCCCATAATAATGTGTGTGCATCATGATCGTGCACATCGGTGGATGTCAACTGTTTCTTTAAATTGTGAATAGATTCTTTATTTTATATTAAACAAACTAGACCTCAGTCCGGCTGTAGCATTGCAATTTTTCATTCATCAGTAAATGTTTTTGCATTCATCCTTTTGCAATCTACACTGTTTGTTAAGATGAGTATCTGCTGAATATCAATATAGGAACTGAAGTGCTTTTTAAAAAGTTCAAAGCTTGTTCGTAAAATAATGAGACCGTGATGACCTGTCGAGTGAAAATAGTAGATCTTGAGTTCCGAAAGTCGGGGCATTCCAGCCATAATTCAACTAGAGCTGCAGAGTCATTTAAAGCGGAAGAAGAAAGATTGCAGAAAGCAGAGGGAAACGATTTACAAGTGTAAGGAAGTCAAAAAGAAAAGCTGTAATTTTGTAGAACCCTGAATAGCATTATGAGGTTTAGAGAATGACAGGATTCATTTTTTTATTGTAATAAACACTTGAGCTTTAACTGGGATGATGTGACGTCATTAATCACATGATGTTGTTAAGACATTTACATTTTTAGCATTTAGCAGACGCCTTTATCCAAAGCGACTTACAGTACAGTTGTAGTATAC
>JAYDZG010000014.1:9569843-9580165 GCA_034509265.1 Microcambeva bendego
GAACAAAGTCATTTCAACAATCCAAGGTTAAAGTGTTAGCAACTGACCATCAAGGCAACTTAAACAATGACCATAGAGTGTTCTAAAGTCTTTCCACAATAAATCGACTTTAAAGCCAGCCGTGGCTTTTGCAAATGTACGGCCAGTGCGATCCAAAGAACACCAATGAAGCAACGCATGGAAGAAGGTCTACACGACTCATCCAGGGTGAAAACAATTTATTTTCCTTTTCAAGATCTATGAATAAAGAATATGAGCAATGAGTCAGTCATGCCCGTTGTAACTCAAGGGAATCCGAACAGATGAAGGCCCAAAGGAGATCCCAACAGAGCAGATATCTCAACTAATAAGTCTGTGAGGAGTTCCAACTGTTTAACTACCATCCATGCTCTCAAAAACATATTTAAAACATTGAAACAATAATAATGAGCATTGTTCTATTGGCCACATGGTGTATAATGATTGGATTATTGCTATTAGACATTGTTCCTCATGATTTGTTTAAAGCAGCTTCAGAGTCTGGATCAGTCAGCAGAAATGTAAATGCTCCACAGAAGCTAAACAACTGCTTGCTCTTGACTTTAAAGTATTTGCTTGGTTTTTTGGAGTGTGAGTCTAAATTTGGGCTTGACGATTATATGAGCTATTTGTTTTATGTGCATTAGTTATACAACAGATTGCAGGGCTATTCAATGGGTTACGACTAATTTATTTAGGCAGACACCATTAGATTTTTAAGTTGCTTTAACAGGCTGAATCATTTTTTTATCTAGCATTTGTTTGTGAACCAGTTGATAAGAAAACGTATTAAGCAGACATGAAGGAATCATTCTTCACTCTGTGCCCCAGCATAAAACGTTTAGGTACCTTGCATTTTTATCAAAGTAGTGGAGGACTTCCAAGCTTACCCAGGGTTGGGCAAAATGCTTATAAATGTAATATTGATCATATATTTTATTTCTTGTTTCTGTGCAGTAAAGTAGATTATATACTTATGTCACTGTGCTACCAGTAATAATAAGTTACATCCCATAATTTATGTCTGCATTCAGTGAAATGGAGCAGAATAAATACTGACCAGGTATAACTTTATGGCCATCTTCCTAATATCGTGTTGGTCCCCATATTCATCCTGTCAGAACCAGCATTAATGTATTCAGCAATTTGAGCTTCAGTTGTTTGTCTGTTAGATCAAACCACACTGACCAGCCTTCAGTCTTGAGTGCAATAAGCCTTGGCTGTTTTACCACTGTTTATTTCTTGGGACCATGTATGATAGATACTGACCACTGCAGACCGGGAACACCCTGTAAAAGCACACGTGCCTGGAGCAGTGGGAAGCTCTAGCCATGGCACCCAGGTAACATTTACCGGTTAGGTGCCTTGTTCAATGGCGTTGTTAATTTCACTTAGCATGGAAACAATAAGATGATGCTTTTGATGAAGCCACATGTTTAAAAGCTCCTGGGTTTCGGGTTAAGTTCAGGAATGATATTAGAATCATCTTTAAAAAACATAAAAACCCACACCAGAGTAGGTTAATAGTAAATCATCTTATTCTGATTTTTATTTATTTATTTATTTGTCACACTGCATTGTAATACTGAACTGGCCACCCACAATGCAAGGAAAGTGCTGGGTGATTGGGCACAGTGGGGAATCATTTGAAGGGAGGCGACCAAAACAATTTTGTCTATCAGATTCAGCATGACTTCACAATCTCAGTTACACACTCATTGGCATACGAGCTTCACAGTGGCAGTGAACGCTTAAAGCTAGTGAAGAAATAAAAACAATTCAATTTGCCCCTTTCGCTGTCCTGGAACCATTTATTCTGCTTGGCTGAGAACGCACATTTTCCCAAGCCAGTGAAAGCAGTCCATTGGGTTGTGAATAACAAAAAGAACTTGGTAAAATAGAGCGGACACTGCTATTATATGAATTGATATTTTGTCTAAATTGCATCTTAAGTTGCCAATGAAGTTGGCAGCTTGTATTGATCTCAGAACGCAACATCATGGTATTTGTGCCAAACTGACTTCAATGTGCCAATAAAAGCTTTTACTGAACACACATCATGCCAGAAAAGCTGTTTCGTTCAAAGCCATATGAAATAAAAGTGTGCCCATCCTAAGTTTCTGATGGAGTTTCTTTTCTTACTTCAATTGAATAATGGCAGTTTAAATATGCTTTAAAATTTTGCATGATCACATTTAAATTTATTATATTTGTGTACTATCTAAAATATATATAGATAATAGAGATCCATAATTTATTTAACAGAACAGTAATTGCTTCCAAACCTAATAACTAGCATATCCTAAATACCTATGGCATGTGTCAAACTCAAAGGCAGATTATTGTCTTAAAATCATCCATAAACTGCATCTTCCAGATGGTGGTGTTTCTACATTTGGGTTTAACTTCAACGACTATTGAAAAAAATTGCAAATAATCATAAAATGTACAAGAAGAGAAATGAAAGCAGAAAAAGGGTATTAAATGAAAGATGGGAAAGTGAAGTTCTTTAGTGCTTTAAGAAGCATGTATCTAATGTTATGAGGTCATGTCTGTGGTAAAGGAGTACAATATGTGAATTTGTTCTGCTCTGGTTTGGGATCACCATAACAGATCTTGGTCTGCATTATTGATTTTATATGTTTTTACACCGGACGTCTGCACTTGTGTTCTGGCAAAATATCCTGCTGCTCCACTTTGCTACAATATCAATGGTGTCAAAATGCCAAATTTAAAATAATAATTTAAACACAAACAGAATTTCCTACACTTTCATGAGAAGTTTGACAAGGGTACAATTTTAGCCATTTAGATATCGATCTACTTTTGTGTTTGTGTTCAGAAACTTTGCTGCATCTGATATACAGTTATTATTAGGTTCAGCTCAAGGATAGATGAGCTCCTAGATTTCTCAAGGATTTACTGAGAGAAAGTGGAATGATGTCTTGATGACATTTTTCCAAGTTGCAGGACAAAAGCAAAGCACCCCCACCCCACCACACTACAACCTTCAGCTATGACTGACAGTATTATGTTTTTTGTAATGTGTATTTACTTCTGGCAAAATATAAGAGCTGTGTATGTCCATATAATGATTAGCCTAGAGAGCTTGATTTGTTTGAGAAGAACAGATGAGCACTGTCGTTTCTCCAGGTTAGCAGTGGGTTTCTACATGGACATTTTCTAAACCTTGCTTTCTTCATATCAAGGTTGTAATGGGTGTTGTTTTCTTGGAATCACTGGGTGCAATGACAAAGCACACGTCAGACAGGACAACAGCTCATTAGAGGGCCTCAACACCCCCCACACACACCTTAAATTCTACTTCTCTCTATATAGGAACCTTACTGGCTGATAAGGCATTCAAAACCATTTGCATTTTTACATGTTACTCTCAAACTCTTATTCTTGATCTTAAATATCTTATATTTTGAATAAGTAGAAAAGTACTTCGTGTGGCAAAAGTGTCGCTAATTGTTAGGCCATGATGTCTATCATGTTAGCACATCTTGATCCTGATGTCTCAGTCTGTCGCAGGGTGCTAAGAACTTTGGTAAACAGATATCCACAGATAAACCCTAAATATGATTAGGAGTCTCTAATAACACACATTGAGGTTCTTGGTCTTATAATGACTTTAGTGCACTATTGACACGCTGCCTACGGGTCCATTTTAATTTATTTATGTATTAGGATTTTAACGTCAAGCTTTTGCATACTGATAGTTTTACTTTTAGAAATGGACTTGGCCTCACTTCCCAAACTTTTGACTGAGTCCATACCCTGGTAACATAAATATCCATAATGGTACATCACTTTGGTTCGGGTTTGCAATTCTGCAGTTCAGCAAGGTCAAGAAAGTCCAGTTAAACTTTTTAATGAAGGCTTACTTCTTGACACTTTTCTATAAATCCCAGAGTCTCCTGGCTATGATTGTCCAATGAACAGCTTCCCCCCTATCTAATCTGCTTAAAGTTCTCTTGACCTTTAGCTTGCATTTCTGTCTAATGCCCTTTAGACAGATTCATGGTTGGGCCACATTTCT
This sequence comes from Microcambeva bendego, assembly GCA_034509265.1. Taxonomy (NCBI): domain Eukaryota; kingdom Metazoa; phylum Chordata; class Actinopteri; order Siluriformes; family Trichomycteridae; genus Microcambeva; species Microcambeva bendego. Next base: position 9,573,907 of record JAYDZG010000014.1, read on the forward strand.
TCTAAGATAGTTAATACTTTTTGTCAGTAATTTTCGCAGACATGTTTCACACCTTCTTAGTGTTCATGATATCTATTTAGCTATGCTCTTTTAACTACATATGAGGCACTTGATGCCCCGGTGCATTTTTATTGTTATGAAACAACAGTAAGATCACACAGATGGACCCCATTTGGCTACCTGTTTTGACTTCTAATGTTCAATGGGTACTTAATTCAATGGTTATGTCATTTCTGCTCATATGTATAACTACTTAAAGAAAAGTTTAGATTGTGTAAAGAAATAGAATGCAGGATTGACATTAGCAACAGAGGACACACTATACAGGGTGTGACCATTAAACTTTATTCACCATCTGTTTTACCACCACCTCACCCTATTCGGGGTTGTGCTGTCATGAAACATCCTGGACAGGTCGTCAGTCCAGCTCAGTGCAAACTCAGACACTTCTTCACACACACACCATCATACCTTTTAGGACTTTCCAGTTGCATGATTGCATTTCTTTGAACAGTAGGACAACCTGAGCACCAGGACAAAACCAGCACCAGCAGGAGAATCAGCACAACTACAAATAGACTTGGGAATCAAATATAGGACCCTTTTTCATCATCAGTCGACAATACTACCCCCGTGTAAACCTGGCCATTAAACACTGCTAATTTAAATTAACCAGAGAGCTTTCATTGTTCTGTCTGTAAAGAGCAATCACAATTAAGTCTCTCTATGATGCGGTGACAAATACATACTGCTGTAATATTTACCAGACAAGCAGTTGTATGAATGACCAAACATTTTTCTTGGTTGGTCATAATATTTAATGTAGGTTTAATTTACTATATTCTCTACCATATGAATCCAGTTCACTACATACTCTTGACTAGCCGCAACATCATGACCACTGAAAAGGGGACCAATGCAACATTACTAAGGTGGTCACGATGTTCATGCTCATTTAAACTAAGTACCTTATTGGTGGTATAAGTCAATAAGTTAATCAGCTAACTGTGGGGTATGCACAAAAGAAGCAGTGATTTGTGATTGATGTTGATTATAATAAATGAACGGTCTTGTACCTCAACCATTCGTACATGGAATTTAATTTCATTCTGGCATGTTTTTCCTGATTGAGAAGTCGGGTTTGGTGAAAATTTATTCTGCTGCGAATGTTACCTAAACAGAACTCCTGTTTTTGAGCCAGTCTGATAATCTTAGCATCACAGGAGAGAAACCCTGGAGCTACTTTCACTGTTCTGTCTGAAAACAGCAATCACCATTAAGCCCCTCTAGACGACTCTCTATGATGTGGTGATGAGGACATGATGCTTTTGGCATTTCACTAGACAGGCACTTTTCCAGTTTAATCAAAACAACTCGTCTTTGCTATTCAGGATTGGTGTTTTTCTGCACTTGGCCAGAGACTGCAACTATACTGTAAAGTGAAAATTTGTCTTTTGGTGTGATGTTAAATAAAAAGATCCATTTTTATGGATAAAAAAAGCTGCATTACAGCTCGAGCTTTAAAACTTCCCATAAATGTTTAATGATGTATAAATCAGCTAATTAAGTAGGAAATGGACAGCACTTGATGGCATCCTGGTGTTCATCAAACCATTGAATAATGGCTGACCATTATCACAACAGATGAAGATGGGAGCAGCCCACACACCAAAAAACTACTTTGTCTGGATAAAAAAAAGCAATCATTATCATCATTCTCTATAAGACTCTCTCTCTACGTGATTGCAAGGTTATGATGCATTGGCATTTAACCAGCCACTTAACAGACATGCTTCTGGCTTAAGTAAAACAACTTGACATTGCATCTGCACATGGGTAGCAGTGTTAATGGTCTGTGGTTGGATGTTGGATTATTCTTTAAGCAGGAAATCCTCTGGTTCTTTGAGGTATAAAAAGGATAGGATATTAACTTCACAGTGCACGCTTCAGAACATCCCATAAAAGCTTAATGGTGTTTAAATTTGGTGATTAGGCAGCAATGGAAGGCGGAAGAGTTCTGGTGTTCATCAAACCCTTCTTACTAACCAATACATTTGGAGAATGTGTGGGTGGATTCGTATCTTGACATATAGGAGCATCGTCAAGACAGGGTTTTTGGCCCATTTTACTTATATGTTAAGCAATCATCTGACCTTAAGAAAGCTTTCTTCAGTATTATGGATATCTCATAAGCTGCTCTTACTGCTAAGCCATCGATATTAAATCCTCTCAAAGAAACTCTCGGTGATGTGCTGACAAGGACATGATACGTTTGGTATTAAAGCAGCAGGGCACTCTCTAGGTTTGAACAAAATAACCTGACAGTGCCATTCAACATTGCTGTTCCAGTGCATGTTCATTAAAATGAAAACATCTGAAAAATATAATAAATATTACACTACAGTTTCTAAGTCTCAACTCCCGCCTCCGCCCATGAATCAGCTGCTCCGATTGATTGTTAAGACAGCTGCCAAACAATAATCACTGTGATTGGTTCACTGCTTTCCAGGCAAAGCCACAAGCAGAACAATGGTCTAGTTACTGATTCTATTTCTTTATTACAACATTGTCCAAATGTTGGTGGTTTACTGTAGACACACCAGGCCAGCTCTCGAAATGTGACTTCCTTCCTGAGCTACTCACTGCACCCATCAAAAGCAGACGGTCATAATAATGTGACCTGACAGTGTATTAAGCAATAATGTTAATGATCAATAATGGTCCAAACAATGTTTTTACTTAATGTTATTTAAAATGAAGAGCACACACAATCTGGTTGGAGAAGCTGCTTAAATTTTTGACATGATTTTACATTTTGTTTACATGCAACCATATTTGGTGCATCATATTAAATAAACCAAAGACAAAGGTCATGGTGTTTGTGTGTTAGTAATAGCTTTGGGATACAGGCTGCATTCATTTATCTAACAGTAAGTCTATCTCTTCGATCAACAGAAATCCACAGATAAAGTCAAAGATTGTTAGCATTGGCTACCTATTGAGGGTCTTTGTCCTACAAAGAGGTCATTAAAAGTCCAAGTCATATTATATTACCTTCATTAGCTATGCTTTGGTAAACAGGTTAACCATATGTCTGATTTGTTGGACCTTAAATAAAAACCCTCAAATACACTGTTCATTGTAAACAAGCACCACTGACGTTATTACTGCTACGCTGAAGTCTTGACTTAAATAACATTGATTTTTTTTTATATGTTGAGTGGCTATGGACTCATTAGTTGATTAACTGCTGACTAGCAATTAAAATAATTCAACTCGATCTGCATCCCTAATTTACGTAGAATCTGTTTGATGGTAGAGCAGGTCTACGTTGTGCTTCTAATTGCTCCTTACTAGTCCTTACAACTCTTGAATGAAACAAGCTGAATTTGTCTTAGCTTTCAAACAGTGGGCAGAACAGCACCTAATTGTCAATCAAGGCTTATACTGGAACTGTAAATGTAAATTTGAAACACTGTTTTGTTTGCAGACTACATGGCTCCTCACATTAAAGGAACTGTGCATTCTTTTATCATTACTGGCATGTAGAAACCAGTTGAATGTTGGAAACATCTTCATCTCTATAATATTTTATTGTCTCAGCCTGCACAGGTAATATAGAAAATAGTGCTGCAGCTTTTACCCCTCCAGGTTAGACTATAAAATCTGTTTATGATCTTGAATTGACTTTACAACATAACATCAGCAAATAATGGAAAATGCTTTGCAGTGAAAGAAACTTGTATTGGTGTATCAGTTTGGTTCCCAATACAAAATTCATGACAAAAAGCATGCTTTGTTTGAATAGAAAGCTTGAAGTGTTTTTTTAGATATAGGGCAGCATTACCATTGTTCGACAGGGCGCCGCCAAGGTCCAAAGCCCGGATAAATAAGAGGGCTACATCAGGTAGGGCATCCAGCATTAAAATTATGCCTAATCAATAATGCGGACCACGATCTGCTGTGGAGACACTTAACAGGAAAGAATTAATTCGTTATTAAGATGTTGTTGTTCTGTTGCATATGAGACTATGGTTCAAAACAGGGACTACTCCGAATTTGATAGTATTTCATAAATACAATAGTATAACATATAAAAAACAGTATTTATAAATACACGTTAGCATTTCATATTTATAAATATCCATGTATTTATCAACTTCAATATATTCAATATTATTCTTATAACCATCACTTGTGTTTTATGAATGTGAATCTAAAACAGAACACAAACACCACACTGCAGAATCTGACAAAACTCAGACACAATCAATCAAAGAGTAAATTAGTCAACTGGCTAATTATTGACTGTCAAGTAATTTGTCATTAATCAGACACTAATTCCAACAACTCATGAAAGCAAGAAAGACAAGCGAGGGGTTTCAACGCTCACCCAGAAACCACAAACAAAAAATACAATTAACGTGCACATCATGCATATGATAGATAATAAACATACGATAGATGCATTCTTTGATCCATACAAACAATAGATCAATACAGTTTAGGACAATCTGCTTTGACTGACAAAAATTTTCTTGTAGATTCCTCATCATTGTTTTTGTCACCAATTTATCATTACTGGTAGCCCTGTTTTTTAAAAATTTGCTAGCCCAAGTTCCATTTTTTAGACTGAGCAGGATAACATTATATGTGTGTGTGTGTGTGTGTGTGTATGTGTGTATGTGTGTGTGTGTGTGTGTGTGTGTGTGTGTATGTGTCTCGCTGATCACACACATACAAACATGTAAAATTTGCTTTAGCTGTAGAAGTGAAAGAAATCCTGAAATGTCCCACCCCCTGGACAGATACTCCCCACAGTTTAAAAACCCCTGTGTTACAGGACATGCATATCCTCCCAGGGTTGTAAGGAAACCCAGGACCTAGATTTGATTCTTGCCTCTGGTCGCTGCCTGTTTAAAAAATTACATGTCTTCACTGGGTTTCCTCTGGGCGGTCCAGTTTCCTCCTACACTCCAAAAAGTGGAACAGCCCGAGAGAGCTGGCTGTTCTAAATGACCCCTGGGTGAAAAAAATGGAAGCAATCAAGTAAATGTTTGGGTGCACTGTCCTGTTATAAGCTGGCACACTGCCCAGGGTAGACTCCTGCAATGTGCTTACTTTGGTCAGATCCTTTATAACCTTAACCAGAAGCAGTTGGTAAAAATAAATAAATGGTAAGTTCAGGCAAAGAGTTCATGCACTGCACACATTAGCTATTTATAAGCTTACATGAATATTTACCATGAATAAATTATCTTTAAAATATGGGTCATTGTTATCATGACTGGATTTATCTTACCACATTTGACAGCTTGTCCTCATATCGGCACTTTGACAGGATGCCAGCCTATGCCCTCCAGTTAGCCACTAATCACGCCTTGGCAGTGGCAAGGAAAGCTGAGAATCATGCCACAGAATTCCTCATCATGATTAATGGATCCTCCTAGAGGATAGTCTAGGATAGATGCAATTACAGAAAAAAGCCAGAAGGTGCTACGCTAACTCACATTTCTGAACGTACCGTAATTGAGCTGCTGATCGAGTTTGCATGAGAGCTGTGAAAGACCAAACGAACTCCAGCATTATAAAGATGTGGATGCACATTTTAAGGATGAACTCCATGTTAAATTGCTCAAACTACAGATAAAATGTTGTTGTTTATGGGTAAACATAATCATGGCGTATTATCTGCATTAACCGCTCTGATCCTACAGCAGGCTTAAAATTGGACAATTTCCGTAGGACAATATGTTGGGCAGCGCAGCGTATAAGTGGGTAGCACTGTCAACTGGTACAGCAAGAAGGTCTTGGATTCGATCCCCAGGTGGGGAAAATCCAGGTCCTATCTGTGTGGAGTTTACATGTTCTCCTCTTGTCTGTGTGGGTTTCCTTTATGCATCCTGGTTTGCTGCCACAAAACATGGTCAGGTAAATTGAAGCCACTGAATTGTCCTATATGTGAATGTGTAAGTGTGTGTGCCTCCCCAGTGATAGACTGGTGCACCGTCCAGGGAGTTTCTGTGTGCCTTGCGCCCATTGAAAAGTTGTGTGAAAACACAGATGAGCATTTTCATATTACACCCATTAAAGAAAGCTGGGTGGCATGGTGGGTAACACTGTCGCCTCACAGAGAGAAGGTCCTGGGTTCAATCCCAATGTAGGCAGTCCGGGACCTTTCTCTGTGGAGTTTGCATGATCTCCTGTGTCTGTGTGGGTTTCCTCTGGGAGCTTATGGTTTGCTGGTCCCAAGCCTGGA
>JAYDZG010000014.1:9593044-9603388 GCA_034509265.1 Microcambeva bendego
TCTCTGGGAATGTTTGCCTGTTTTGTCAAAAGTTTTTGAGATCACATACTGATGATGTCTTACAAAAACATGATGGAAGAATGTCACCTTGGGATTAATTGTGTCAATTATTGTAAGATCTCACTGTGAGCACAGGAGATTTAGTGATCCCTGAACATGAAATGATCATCAATCCAACAAAAGTTGGAGATGATGTCTTAGCAGATGATGTCTTAATTTATGTTAATGGGGTTATGAAGTTTGAGAGAAAAGGACATAGCTGAAACTCCTCCCAACTCCTAATGGGCTGCCTAAATATTTATTCATCATTTCTGTCTGTTCATATTGATGATCTATCACAAGTAGCTCTGCAAAAAGATCTAACCATCGACCATGCAAGTCTTACAGGTTGTGAATAACACTGATTATCTATTCATCTCTTTTAGTGGGTGGGATAAATTACACAGCAAGTGAACTTTTTATCATAAAAATTGAAGTGTTAGAAACAGAATGAGCCAGCAAAGGCTGGCCCTTGTGGTTACTATAGTTCAAATTGCTGAAGAAGTCAATGCTGGTTCTCATAAAGGTGTCAGAATACACAATGCAGCAGGGCTGTTGTGGCAGCAACAGCGACCAACACAATATAAGCAAGGTGGTCATAAATGTTATGTCTGATAAGTAATACACTTAAGCCAAACTGGTACCTGTCTCAAACATTCATGAGTTTGGTCTTGAAGCCTTGGTATAAAAAGTTTTAAATATTCCAACACACAGGAATTACTTACAAAAACATTCTGGCAGGATCAAAACTTTAGAGGTGAAAGACAAATATGAAGCTCTGCCATCTTCCAGACCATTGTCGTTATTTGTCAAAACTCCACCCACAGATTCCTCTAGGTTACCCAGTCCTCCACTAAAAGCTTCAATCTTCACACCTTACGGTGTTTTTCAAGGGCCACAAAATGACATTCTTTACTGTAACCACAAGCCTGCACTAATTAATTATAACAGATGGAGGCAAATAATGACCCATTCTATTTTTATCCAACCTTCTTTCCTCTGAACCACATCCCCTATTTGTCCCACCGTCTGCCCCGAAAATCAAAGAGGAAAACTATGGCCAGCAACAAACAACATATATTCAATTAGAGGAACAACAACCTTATTTAGGTCTTAGCACCCCAACTTTACATGTATCTGCTTTTAATATGTATGTATTCATGGACAGACTTTTAATATTACCAATCTACAGACATACTGACTACCCAGTGTACAATCTACATGCAGTTTGTCACCAAAAAAGAAACAGCAAATTACACAAACCATGAAAAATATAATTTTGAAAAATACAGTGATAAAGAATTTGTAATACTGCCCAACTCTAGTTGAAACACCATTCAGTTCTTAATTATCATTCATTTCCCACTTGATTCCTTATGCTCATTTCCTAATTTTCTCCACAGCTCTTCGGGGGTTGCCTCCCAGTACAAAAACTACATACACTACAGTTCAATAAACTCTGAGACTTTAAGGGAAGGAAGAAGAACTCTTATCCCTTCATTCACAACGGTTAAAGGTGTGCCTCCCACTTCATAAATAAAAAACGTCAATGATCTGGGACACATTAACTAATTTAAAAAGCTGGCTTAGACAGGTTGTAGTAAAATACTTAATAAGAATGCTCTACACTATACACTTCCAAGGGAGAAGGTAGGGTTTTGATGGGCACTACATCAGCAAATGACAGGGAACCACAAAATGGTGAAATGTAGTAAATGTGGACCAAGGCCAAGTAATAAGTCACAGGATTAATATATCTTGCAATTATTAATAGGAGCACATATTTGGTACTGAATTTACAGCAGGAACCACTTGAGATTTCTTGTGGGCAGCCAGACTTGATCATATGGTCATAACTCAAAAGCCTCACTTTGGCTTAATTCTGTTTTCAGTTGTACCTGTGTACTGTCTGCTGGATGAATCTACACACTTCCTCACATTCTCCTGTGTCATTTCTAAACCACTTGTCCTCTGTAAGAGAGCATAATTTTTTCAGCTACCGTGAGTAGTGGTTGTTACAATTTATGTGTTCCACATACTAAATCTCGCAAAGTGTTTAACCAGATTTTAACTTTTTAAGCTGTTTTTAACCAGGCTTGGGCCTGGCACTTAGAGGACACTGCCAATTGCACCTCCGTCCAATGGCTATGCTGTTTTGTCCACCAACATCCTGGACATTACCAATGATGTCCATGTAGATGCTTGACTGACCAATAGGAATGCTTAGATTTGGTCTCTGGACCTCAAGAACTCTCAGTAATGGGCTAGCACACTTTATAGCTGCACCACCAAATTGACACAATAATAAATCAGATACATCTTTTCTTTCATTTTCTTCTACAAAACACCAATAACTTAAAAACTTCTGAAAAAGTCTGTTGTAAAGTACATTAAAATGCCTCGAACAGATGTGACATTAGTAAAATCTGGCAGACCAATTATCCTTGTTTACTTAAGTGCTTAATTCAGTGTGTTATTTATTACCTTTACTTTTTACCTCCTGCATAAAAAGCTTTAGCAAAGTGAGAGCAAAATAGTTATTCAAACAAACAATTACCAACGTGTTTTTGCTTAAAACCGATGAGCCCAGCAGAGGCAGTAGTAAGTGCCAAATACAGTCCTGATGAAAGAACTGGTGGGAATAATTATTTCCACCTTTAGAAAATAAAGAACACAATATGTGTTCAGATAATTTAGCAACATGTAGACAGGGTGGTGAGTTCACAGCAGTTACAAAATAAAAGCTTAATATTAACATAACATTTTCAATTTAATTCAATTCATTTTCAATGCATTCTATTTTATGCACCCAAAAATGCTGCTGGTGTAGTTTGGTATCCATAGCAAAGGAATTCCATGGATGTTAAAATTATAGTGTAGAGCAGAGATCCCCAGCTTTATTTGCACCGAAACCATTTTCATTATCAGATGTGATTTCACGGACCAGCAGGGGGGGGTTCAAATAGAATGGAAAAATCAGTGTGAACTTTGTGAAAGACTATGTGTAATGTAGACTTGTGATGCCAGTATGTAACAGTCCTAATCAGGCTGAGCATTTTAGTTGGGAGTCTCAAGGGCAAATTTTTTTCCTAATATGTCTGGGTGATGGAATCAGCACAACTGGTATGGCCTTTGCTCATTAGGTATGGTATTGGTTTTTTTTGTGAATAGGGGAACTAATCATTTAAAAATCTAGCCATTTGTTGATGGAAAATAGGTTACTTTAAACACAAAGTAAAGGGACAGAAGCTTGGGAAGCTGTTCATTACTGGGTCAACTACTCACTAGTGGCTGCTTAAAATTGGTCTGTGATTTCAAATGTGTGTATTGTGTACAAGTTACAAGATGCAAACACAGTTGTGCTCTTTTAACAAATGGCTCTACTCTCCTCATTCAGACTTTGTGAACGTCACAGTGAGATGTAGTTCTAATTTCCTGAAATGAGCCCCATGTGCTCAAAGATGACTTGTAAATCTAAAAAAGAAATGTTTTTTTTGTTTTGTTTTTTTCGGGAAGGGGGGCAATTGTTTTTGATTTAAGCAAGTTAAGCAAGAAACTGGAAAAGTACAAAAAAGTAAAGTGCAAGAGGAAGGTTTTTCCCAGGAAATCAACATAATAAACATATAAACGCCAACTCCAAAAACCTCTCCTTTGCCTGCTTTAGATAAAAAGGCTTATGCAAATCACTTCTCACAGCAGTCCTTCAAGACCTGCTTTCGGCTTTCTTCATGTCTGGATTTGCTACCAGCTTCTTTCTCGACATTTGCTTTTCCACAGGAACAAAGACTTCTTGACGAAAATGTGTGCAGGTTCAAAACCTTTAAATCTAGTAAGGTGTCTGAATACTGACACAAATGCACAGGCTGTCTAACCGCGCTGACATAAAAATTATTTTAATTGGAAAAGTAGTTTTGATTGCATTCAATAAACTACCTGTCATTTTGTTAGATAACCCACTAAAGATTTCTCCAAGTTCACTTCTATGAATATCAAGTGTGATTCTTAATGCTATTCTGACTAGGTTATCATCTATACTAACCATAATCCTAATATTGGGAGTGTTCTAAAACCAAGGCAGCTGTCTACCTTCAAATAACCTGACTTATAAGGCAATGACTTAGTTAAACAGCTGCCTGGTTTAACAGCAAGGGAGCGAAGCAGCTCCTTATGTTTTCGAACACACCCATTGTGTTGGTACCCAATTTGCTGCCCTGAACTGTGATGTTGCCACCCTGCAGTTTTGGAGATGCTCTGACCCAATAGTCTATGGTCATTGCAAATCGACCCTTGTCATTTTTTATGTTTGTAACATCAACTTTGAGGGTAAAATATTCACTTGCTGCCCAATATATTCCACCCACGAACAGGGCCATGATGAGATATTCACTGTTATTCACTTCACCTGTCATGTTGTGCCTGGTCATGAAAAAGGCAAATAAAAAAAATCTTATTTTTTTCTATTTATTTTACTTTTATTCCAAATAGTATAAACCACACTCCCTCTCAGCATTTTCTCTATTCCACACAGCTTATGATAATGCCTAGGACATTTGCAAACTTGCCCAGAGATTAGCAGATCACAAAGGATGATACCGACTTTGATTTTTTGGCCTTCATTGAATTCCATTTGTTATTCAGGGCTTTCTTCTTCTGCTCTAATCATACTATTGGCTGTAATGTTTGGGATTAGCTCTGGCCTATCTCTTAACTCCATGCAGACTTATACAGAACTCGGGTTTATTTCAGATGTTTCCATTACCTCACCTGGGCTTGACCCATAGGGTAATGCAATTATCTAGACTGGAGTAGTAAGAATACTGAACAAAAGTATGCTAGAGAAATGTTGAAATACTGTATAAAGCACTGAGAAGGAATTATTAAATGTATGTGAGCAATTACAAATGGCCTAAATGTGGTGGTTTGGTGTCCTACTGAGAAGTCCTGGAGGCGATTTTCACAATCAATTCAATTAATTCGAATTAACATTTACACATGCTGAAATATGACAATTGTAATTGTTTACATATATTTTCATTAAGATACCAACAAAGGCTGTTCTCACAAACAGTATTTGAAACCCAGTACACTCCCTACAGAGGCTGCCTTTTACGTCATCTTGGATCCTAAGTTCCTCTTCATTAGGACAGGGTGAACTTCTCCTAGACAGAATGACAAAAATGACGGATTATATGTGGTAAAGAATTGAGTTATTATTAAATGTAAATTAAATTAGTTAAGTTTGAGCTTGTCTGTCACAATTTAACCATTGGCGTACACGGAGGAAGATGTTAGTAGACATGCTAGCTCGTTACCTCATCCCATTGCTTTGAACGGCATGATGCTAATTGTGTTAGCTTGGTAAGCAAAACCCTGTTATCTCCGTCTTAAGTAGCGCGATCGAATAACCTGACTTATAAATCAATGACTTATTAGAGGTGAAGGATTTATTTTTGTGACAATATTCTTTAGATCTTCCCTGCTTGATTCAGGAAGACAGGGGCAAGCGTTTAGGTGATATCAAGAAAAAAAAATGTTAATTCCTAGGTTACCAATGTATACAGAATTCTTTATAATAATTGATCTATAATTTCCTAGACCAACGTCTTATTGTTTAGTTTAGTCTGTAAACTCTTTTGTTTGTCTAGCAGATTGTAAAATATGGTCATTTTTATTGAGAGCATACTAAACTAGTCAAACTAATCCTACAGTTTATTTACATATTTTGTATTTTGACCCTGTTTGACTACACTTTTGTTTGTACCCAATGTTTTTTCTGCCTTTGACTTCATATTGTGTTGGTTTTGGGGGGTTAAGTAGCTCACTGTATTTTAAATAAATAACAATTAGTGAATTTTATCCATACACGTCGGGTTCGTCAAGTAAAGCCTGATATAATACCTCATGCCATGCAGTAGGGGGATATTAAAGATCTCCATAATGCTGTGAGTAATCAGGGACAGATGCTTGGACAACACCACCAGCTGCTAGATATTCTGTCTCAGTCCATTAGTAATGTCACACAAGGTGAGACACAGCAGCAGTTAGCACAGACTGCTAATAGTCTGAGAGAGGTCACGTCACTGGTCAACGTCTGCATCTTAGCCTCTTTGGTTCACTCACAACTTCATCTTTTGTTCTAAAACCCCCTCCAATGCAGTCAGACCTGACTAAGTTGGACCTGTTTTATTGAATGCTTATTTAATTCACCTCCTAGCTTTGATAAGGCAAGTACAGAGTGAGTCTTATGTCACAGGACACCCATTTATTTCAGACACAAAAGAGAAAATGAACCAAGAGATTCATGACCCCCCCCCCCCCCCTTTCTACTGGAAACATGCTCTTGATCCAATATGGCAGCTGTCGAGATATGTCATTTTCCCTTTCATTTGTAAAAACCTGGGACTTTTGACTCCTGTATTTCATTGTTATTTCTTGTTTGACCGACAAGGTTTAAGATTGGGCTACTGCGATGGCACACTACTGGCTCAATACTTGTATAATACTTTTTTATTTATTAATTCAAAGTTTTAATCACCCTTACAAGGGTTGCTCCCAAGGACAATTGCTGAATGGTCTTTGTCAAACTATTCAAAATGGGATGAACTCTGATGTACTTTCCAAACTAGCGTGAAGGATGATGGACTGTCACTAGACACATTTGTTATTGGATTGAACAGATAAAGCACAGGAGAAGACTAAGCCTTGGCTACTCATTCACTACATCAAGCCAGTTCTCCAGTTACAACTTTAACACTTGTTATAAAGGAGTGATTAATGATTCAAAATGCTCTCCATCTGTCCCAGGAGGAGAAGCCTGAGCATGAACTGTAGTGAACTCTGCATTCATGTTAGGCTCATCCACAAAAACCTCATGCACTAATACATACAGCATCTCCCCAGACTTGGGTTGATATGAACTTTTTTCTGCCCTTGACTATTAACTGGCCCAAGTCTGTCTCTATGCTTTCAACATTAATTCATTCTGGAGCCAACTTAATTCATGGAGTCAAGGAAAACTTTATCTCCAACTTCCTATTGAACCTTTAACGCTTGTCAGTAACAGACACAGTGACATGCTAGAATACACTTCACAAGTAAAATCTAGAATTACCTATAGACTTATTTAAATAACTAAACAGTACATATAGTTCAGTCATTGGTGTACTTGACTGGTAATCCCAAGGTTATCACCGCCAAGTTGCCAATGTTGGGCCCCTTAATTCCTCAATCTGCATTCAATGATAACTGGAAGTCACTTTGAAAAAAGCATCTGGTAAATGCTGGCCATTAGTACCAATAGCATTTGCTATGACTCCAACAGTTTTCATAAATGGATTTAAAACTGCATGAACATGGACATAATTAGAGATATGGATAATGGCTTTGCTCACGACCAGGACTGAGTACTTCGTAATGCCCTTTGGCCTTTGAAATAACCCACTGGGTGTTTCCAGACTTTGTACATGACATCCTGAAACACATGCTTGGTCAATATGTCATTGCATATATTGACAATATCCTGATTTATTCTCTTCGAGGCTTGTGTCCATTAATTCTGTTCTCAACGGTCTACTAGAAAATCAATTGTATGTAAAAGTAGAGCAATGTGAATATTCTTTGTCTTTTTCCCCAGGCTTTATCTTGAAGGGGTGGTTATAAACCACAAAAAGATAGAGGCTGTAGTGAACTGGCCAATTCCAACCTCCATTAAAGACCTCGAACAGTTTCTTGGAAGTGAGCATCAGGACAGTATTGTCCACACATGTTACTATTCCACTTAACTTAAAGTGTAAAGCAGCCTAAAAAAAGAGGATGATGAACTTCTGGCTGTGAAGCTGGATTTTAAAAAAGTGCCCCCCAATATTCATCCTTCCTTAGTCCTAACTGACCACAAAAATCTTTTAATGTCGACCAAGAGGATAAAGTTGAGTCTAAAGAGTCAACGAACAACTCTAGGCATGACTTCATAACTTTGTATATAACATTCTCAGTTCTATACCGAGAGACGTGGAAACAAGTTGTTAGACCACTTTGGAAGATGCGCCAAGAACTAAATGGACCATTCAGACTGATATGTGCAAAAGTCAACATATCATGGTTTGAGTGAGAAGTTTTCTTTCCTTTTTTCTTTGGGAGGTCAATGGTTGTTCTGTCAGATCTCATCCTGCAACAGTGATGCTTTGTAGAAAGAGAATGTGTGCTTGACTGGCCTGCAATCCAGATGGGTTTTCTGTGGAAACTTTATAGTGACTTATGAAGAGAATCAAACAATAGTTAGCGAGAATGTTCAACAACTGCAAAACTGGGTGGCATGATGGCTCAGTCTGAGATTTGATCCCCAGGAGGGCCAGTTCAAATTCTTCTCCACGTGTCTGTGGGGGTTTGTTCTGAGTGCTCCGGTTTCTCCCTCAGTCTAAAGATACACAAGTGAGGTGATTCAGAGATGCAAAATTGTCTGTCACTGTGTTTGACAGTGAAGTTGTGAACTGATGATTCTTGTGTAATGAATAGCTATGTTTTTCTGTCATGAGTGTAACCAAGTGTATGAAACATGACTTTTAAATCCAAATAAATACATAAACTTGCATAATTGCAAGAGTCAGTCTCCTCAGTGCCCAAAACAATTTAAAAAAATCTCCTAACAGGAATGCTGATGAAAAACAGTGTTAAACACCTTTAAGTGTTAAAACTCCCAACTTTGAGAGTGTTGCAGGCATCACATTTTTATACCTTTACAAACTGCAATGAAGCTGATCTGTGAAAATGTTACAAACCATTTTTTCACATTTTTAAACTTAAATAAAGATTCAAAATAGTTTTCTTCACATGTGAGTATATTCACATTTTATTCAACTATTTTAATGTACAGTTTATGCACCCATTAATGTGGCTACAACTTTCTTTTTTTTTTAAAAAAAAAAAGACTTTTTTTCTTTGATGTTTACTTGCCTGAAAAAATCAGGACATTTAAAATGAAGTGTGTTTGAGATCAGAAAGAAAGTAAAAAAAAAGGGGGGGGAGGTTATAAGGAATGGTCATGCCAGTCTGGAGCAAGACTCTCTCTGATGAGAAGTCCCAGAAGTGCCGAGACGATCGGCCCACATACCCAACAGTGGGGAAATATGAGGTCTGTGTGTCTAGATTCTTATAAGTACAATTGAACTTTATAGCTCGGGCTGAAGGAAGAAAGTATGTCATAACCTGAATGTGTCAGTGTGCCATGCACAGCCTCTGTCTGAATAAACCGTTACAGTCTCTGGGTTTCTAGGAAAAATCTTAACATGGCCTTAATATGAAGCTATACTGCAACAAAGCATAAATGTTATGATGTCATATAAATAATCACAATTAAAATAGAGGTGATGAGTAAGAAATTAGTGACATTTGCAGTGGTTAGTCAGGATTCTGACGTTTCTAGCAAGATGGCTAAAAACTGCCTTGATTAAGCCTTCCGTCATAAAAAAGAACTGTTTACAGCCAGGAGCTACAATTACATTTGATTAGTCTAAGCGCTGCAAATGTGAAGCTCCTTGATGGAAGTTAATTAACAATTGCAGTCCATCACTGACCGATTGGAACCAATCAATGCCCTCAAAGATGATCCTGTGGGAAAGACATTAGCAAGACATTTAACTGAACATAAAAATGGGCTTAAACTGCTTGATACAAAAAAGGACAGGAGAATTATGCTGGGCAAAGTGTCCACTCATCTCTCCACAAGAGGTACTTCTGGAAAGTTTTGCTAGTTACATGTCACATATGATCAGAAAAATCAGACCCTCACAGATAATGACGAGATGTTTAATAAACCTGTTCAAAGTACAAACAGTAATCCACAGAGTGGTCAGAAATAGGCAGAAGAGTTAAAATGACAAAAACACAAGAGCAAACATGGAATATGCATTTGAAATACCTTACATGAAAAAGTACACAGGAAAAAAAATGTTAAAACCTCACGAGATAGTATTGTTTGCATCAAACCCTAATTCAAAGTATTATAAGTAGTAACTGCTTCAGTTCTGGGTTACGGGTTCTAGCGAGAGAAAGGCTGCATCTGAAACAGGAGGAATTAGGACACATTTAGTTCATTTTATCCTTGCACAACCTAATTATCCACACTTTCAGAAATTGACCTCATGTCCACTTTTGTTTATATCCAAGTTTAAGTTCTGACTTTGGCAAAGTATGTGACAGGTGGGGTGGGGTTTTTATGTCATGTTTTACACTATTAGTTACATTAATGACATAAATGGTTGTTACTCATCACACAAGTTTCATCACTTCACAAGGTTTTGTACAATCACA
>JAYDZG010000014.1:9651038-9678598 GCA_034509265.1 Microcambeva bendego
CACAAAATCTTTTGAAAGTATATTTAGGTTGACTATCGTTATTCAGAATTAAGCAGCTGTCAAACACGTCGTTATTTTTCCTTATATTTTTCAAAAGAATTCCAATTTTTTTCACTTTGTCACAATGAGGAATTGTGTGTAGAATTAGGGAAAAATTAAAGTAATCCCTTTTGGAATAAGACAAAAAAATGTGGAAAAAGTGAAGCTCCGTGAATATTTCACTGATACACTGTATGTTTGACATGAACTTAAACCTGTCACAAATCTAACCAAACTGTTAACCTTGCTGTTATAATCGTAATAACCAAAAGAAATTATTGTCTGAAACTGCTTACATCACCAAATAATGCGGCTGTTCAGTACTGTACCCAATATACTGACCCAGACTTTGAATTTCCATTTGCAGTCTCTGTGCGAGGCTCAGTTTCTTGTAATGCATCTACAGAAGCACTTGTATCTGCTATGGGTGTAATCTAAACGTGATATGATTAAGTTTTGGAAATGCGCTGTGCGTTCGAGGGTGAGAAGTGGAGCAAACACGACTACGCATTTCCATTTTGCAGCCTCAGCACATGGTAAACCCGAGTGCGATAAACATTCCATTTTCCAGGTCATATTCTGAGCTGATTATATGTGCCTTGAAAATGCAATTACAGCAGGGTGAAAAAACTGAATCAGAATCCATTTTTATTGTGCAAATTGCTTCATTTGTCTCTGTGACCAAGTGAATGTCTTCAACATTTCTTCTCTTGTCTGGACTCAGCAACTTTTCCTATTTCTCAAACAGGCATTACTCAGCACTCACATTACTCATATTACTCATAACGTACAAAAAGTACAATATTAATGCTGAGTTTGATCTCTGTGTATAAAAAGAACACCATTAAATTATCAATAAAACTGCATTCCCTGTACAGCTGGAACACTTGTAGGATGCAATAAAATCAATCATCTGTGACAAATTCGCTTGAATCTTTCTTTTATCAATGCAATAGTATTTTTTTTTAAATATGAACAAATAAAATGTTTGGACAGTAGCAAATTTAAACTGAAAAGTATAAAAGGTACATTTAGGATCCACTGAAGCAAATATGGCTTATGAGCCAACACTATGCCAGATTGTGTTCTCACTATCAATCAGTTTAAAATGCCAGATTGTATATTATTTTCTGTTTTACATCTACCATACATAATATTGTGAAACGATTTAGAGAATCTAAAGAAATTTATGGCATAGTCTGAGTACAGCAAGGCTGTAAACCCCTGGTAAATGCACTTGACCTTCTAGACCTCAAATAGTGTTTCATAAGACAATGCTACTGAATGCCACCGCATTAGCTCAGAAAATTCCAAACAGAACAGAGAACATGCCAACTCCACGCAGAAAGGAGCCAGATAACTCTACCTGGGACTCAAAACCAGGACCTTCTTGCTGTGAGACGACAGTGCCGAGCCACTGTGTCACCCTTTCAGATGATTAAAGATTGTTGCTTGTTAAAAATATTTTGTTATGTGTATTTAATGTACCAAGTTTCTTGTGAACTTGAACCAGCATTAGCACTTAGATAATAAAAATATATTAAATAAATAAACTGATGCTAGGTTTTACATTGTGTATTAACAGGCTGGTCATGTAGATGTTAAGATCATAAGGGCCTGATCGTTCTCATAAAGACCTACTCATGCAGCTTTTAAAGTCAGTTTGAAATTTATGGTTTATTTCTTCTGGCTCAGTGTTGGGTACTACCCAAGGTCACTGATTTTACTTTATGACTGTCCTTCACCTTCCATTAACACAATATGCTTCTTTAAATGTTAAGATTAGATTTCACAATATGGAGCCTAATTAATCATCTTCTGAAGGATCTTTATTTGTTATAAAATACATATACATGTGTACAGTACCACATATGCCGCATATGCTGGAGCAGACAGGATTAGTGGCCCTGCTCAATGGTCCAACAGTGACTGCATGACAGCCTGGATTTCAACCAACAATCTTCTGATTTATAGTCCATATCTCTAATCACTAAGCTACCATTGTCTTGTTCAGTTAGCTGGTGCAGAAATGCTGTTAATTCTAAGGATCACTTGCAGAATCAAAGTTTTTTAGGTGTGTGTGTCTGTGTTTAAAAAGGTGTCAAAATGATACCAGAGTACCAGCAGTGTAACCTCGGAGCATTCCAATTTACAATGGATCTTTAGGGAGCCACACTTTTTGTATTATCGTTTGAGGTGATGAGGGTGGGAGGAGCGATAATTGGTTGTGTCTGAGAGCTTATATTGCTTTTAGGGGTAGAAGATTGTATTGTGATGATGAAAAGTGGTGCATCAGTGGCTATACACCCAACTAGTGGACTTTTCATTGTTTTGTTTTGGTTCAAAGCTCATGTTACGTCGGTTTGTTAAGCTCATACATTGGTTGTGTCAGTTTTGTCTCCATGTTGTCCAAGTCTTGTTTAGTGTTAGTCTTGTTTTGTATTCAAGTTCAGGTCAATCAATGTTCTTTGTTAGGAAGTGTTAGCTTAGTGTAGCTTTAGCATTGTTAATGTATGTTTAGATTAGCTTTAGCATTCTTGTCTTGTGTATACATGCCTTGTGTCTCTTGTTAATATTTGATATTGTTAAAAGGGCATCACAGGGACTCCTCCCACCATACACATGTTGATGTTTAGAAAGATGGGACACCAATTGGGTGCATTTTGTCTGACATTGTCGGGGTGGTGGAACTGCTTGGCCTGCATTGTTTTGTGTGGATGGAACCACTGTTGATATCTGGTAACCCTGAAAGTCACTCACCCATTGTCTGTTTTACTAACGCTTTATCCTGATCAAGGTCATGGTGGGTCAAATTCACTGGGCGAAAGATACGAAACACCTCAAACATGTTGTCAGTCCATGACAGGGAAAACACACAAATTCACATCTATGGAGCTTTTTGGATCATTGAGTTACATGACTGCATTTTTGGACTGAGAAATAAAAGTAAAACAGAGCATAACGAAAGTAACTCGACCAATCCACCTGGGAGTCAAACTCAAGACCACCCGAATCAGTGATCCACCTTAAAAAATGTAAATACAAATCATGAACACAATGAAAATCCTTTTATTAAGTCTGTGATTTAAAACAGACGAAGTCTTGTAATAACTAGTTTTAAAGTGGATTTTAAAACTTAAACTTAATTCTACTTTTTTAAATAATTATTCCTACTGAAGACCCCCAATGTCCTGTAAATCCTATCTAACTTTAACCATTTCAGTGCGACCTAGTATTAATACCAAAAATGACCATCATATCTTCCTCTCTCTCTCACACACACAGTATTCAATTAGCATCAGCTGATAGACCTTAAAATAGAGATAGAGAGGGCATTTCATGCACCAGCACCTCCCTTTCTCCAGAGTCGCCGATGGACTCATCATGGCTAAAGTGATGACATTTCTTGGATGATTGCAATCGATGTGGGTGCTCTCTCCAAACACACCTCCATTCACTCTCTTTACACAGTGCACCAATGGGTGGAAATAAAGTTGTGAGGCAATAGCATGTTTGCCCTTTAATGGATTCTGAATGAGACAAGCCCCATTGGGGTTAATCCAGTATAGAGAACGCATATGTCAGGCAATGATGTATGACGGATAACACGCTGCATGTCTTGGCTTGTAAGATCCCCAATGCACATGGGTATGGTGTTAACCAAAAGAAATACCCTTGAGTTATCACTTTGCTATGGGTCTCTCTGTCGTCATAGCTCGAGGAAAAGAGACTTTGTGATGCAGAACTTCTTATCAGTTTACAGTTGCTAAACTGCATTCAGATGCCACTGAGCTACATCCAGAGGGTTCCAGAATTATGTAACCTGCTTTTGATACACATGTAGTATTGCATAGTCTGTCACTGCCAGTGTTCTCAACAGTTCTTCTGCCTCATCTCATGGAGCTTCCCATGCTGCCCAATTTTTCTATAGGGCATACGTACATGAACACCCCACTAAATTGTTAAGTTAATTTAAATAAATAATATCCTCCCAGCTATGGAAAAAGGTTATGTTATAAAGACATGGTCTACTGCCTATGTTTTAGAGCAACATCCAACATCAGGAAGGGCATGCGGCATTAAACTATGCCAAATCAAAAATGAAAATCACGATCCATTGTGGCAACCACTAACGGAAGCAGCGAAAAAAAGGGTATGTATGTAGTCTCATTCATGTATTTGGTCATTTATAAATGCCTGGTTGAGCCATTAAATCCAATCGTTTTTGCTGAAAAATAAAGAGAGTGGACTGGAATGACTGGAATGGTTACACAAAGAGATGGTTTAAATAAAAATATTTCTAGACATGAGGTGGAGAAAGGTAAAAAAAGATTAAATGGAAAGGGAGACTCTATGACTGGGGGATCCTAAGTACGCCTCCTTTTTCCACGTCATCACAGCCCTCAGAGGTGGTTATTCCCCTCCCTTTTCAATCTCCATCCCTGTATGTCTCTCTTAGGATCTCTCTGTTTTGGAGTATATTTGCCGCTCAGTCCCCCCCCACCTTTCGCATCGAGATTGATTCTTTAGTGTTTCCCTGTTCTCTCTTTTTTTTCTCGTTTCTCATATCGGCATCATTCCTCACATCTTGCAGTATTTATTTAATTTATTTAGACCTTTCTGCTCTAGGTTATTTTTTTTCCTAGTTTTTTTAAATGCACCGTATGAGATATGGACACACTGTATTTCAGATACATCTTTCATAAATATGTGGGTAAAGAAAAGATGAGTAGTAGAAGTGGTTGAATCTTTTGGGATGTTTCCCCTCTTTTTTGCTTTTCACCCACGGTCTCATTTTTAATTCTTAAATACGTTGAAAGGCAGCGCTCTCTGAATTTTAAAATAGCTCTCACTCTATTGTTCTGCCTTTCCTTCTTGTTCTCTCAACCCCTCTTTCTCGGGAGTACCAAATACAAGCTGCAAGCAGTCACGCAGCTGTTTCCATGGCAATATCTATCTGTGAGAAGGATTCGTTAACCCTTTCTCTGATTTTTTCTTTCTTTTTTTTTGCCCACGTAGTCTTGCATGCAGCCAAACGGCTCTTCTGTTATTTCCAGCCAGCTGTTCATCCTTCAAAAAAACCTATTGCGGTATGAATTTTCATCCAATACAGTTGCGTGGATCAAAAATTAAACTACACACCTCACATCTTATTTAGAGTGGCTTCGTAATGCTATTATGTAAATGAACTTCTCTTTTTGTTGCCAGTGTAAAATCACCAGCCAGTCTATGCAAACAAATTTAACAAGATTGCAATTTTAAGACAAATCAAGTCAGATTGGTTGTGCAAGGAAAGGCCTGAAGGATTATTCTCCAGTCCAAACAAGTGTATGGGGGAATCAATTACCATCCTTTTTAATTCAATACAACCAGCCCATTTATAAACCATCTGGAAAAGTATTGTTACACAGCCTCGATATGACAAATAAACAGAAATAATTTATCCATTTTAACCGATTACTTTATTTTGGTCAGGATTGTGGTTGATCTGGCACCACCAAGACCCACAGTTGCCAATCTATCAACATTGCACACTCACATATGTATTTACTCATTTACACCCTGGCCAATTCACAGTTGCCAATTCACCTGCTGCCTGCCTGCCAGCCTAACATGAGTACAGCACATGCAAGACACCACACTGTCACCACATGATTCAGCCTCTTACACCTAAGGGTGAATTAGAGCAGCGAGTCCACTGCTACATTTAACTGGTGGTTTTAAATATTGGTCTCCCACCACGCTTGCAATTAGCATACGCTGAGGAAGGCCACAGCCCAGAACATGCCTCCTCCATGAGAACGTATACAGAAATGTAAGAACAGTAGAAGATTTGGGACTTAACTGTCAGGCCCTTGAGCAAGGCTTTTAACCCTGTCTGTTGGCTGACCCTGTGCTCTGACCCCAACTTCCAAACAAGGCATTGCACTACCTATGAACATGTGCATACAGTATATGATGAATGATGGTCTTCTTTTCCTTCTTCAGTCATCCAAAGATATCCAGTGCATTGTTTCAAATTAAGCTTATGTAGTCATACATTGTCACTATTAGTGCAGCAAGGATATAATTCCACATCCTGCATCCATCATCAGACAAAACATAGTGTGAGAAATTGAGAGAAATCAAGAATTTTGATAACATTGATGATTAGAAAATTTTCTTTGATGATTTTTTAATAAAACTACATCTAAATGACATTGAACAAACAGAAGAATTAGATATTCCAAATTAGAGGTGAGTGTGTTTTTCCAGTCATGGACTGGCGACCTGTCGAGGGTGTTTCCCACTTTTTGTCCAGTGAATTGTAGCCACAGACCTTTACTGTGTAAAGCGGTAGTAAAACAAAGACCACAAATTAATGATACTCATTGTTATTTACTTACATTACAGCTTTTGAATCTATTAATTGATCCTAGTAAGAATTGTTGGATCTGTTGGGTCTATTAAGTCTGACATCCCAGGAATTACCCGGTGCAATGCAGTAACACACTTCAGACAGGACACCAATCTCTTGCTGGAGTAGTTGTTTTATATTTATGTATTAAATATTTTACAATTCACTTATTACAAATTAGGATTCCTAATTTGACAAAGAAATGTTGCATCTGTATATTTAGCCATAATATCGGTTGTGAATTATAATATGTACAATAAAATGTGTCTCTTAAATAGTAAGTAACATAACCAAGGCAAGATTTGTCTTCTAGATCCCATGCATTGTATAGCAGAGCAGTCTGTCCATTCAATCCAGTAGAAGGTAAAATGCTGCATGTCCCAGTGACCTCCTTTGTTCAAGGTTAAAGGATGCAGAGTGGTGATTGGCTTTGTCACATGACACATAGCTGTCACATCAAGATTCATAGGGGGAACACCAAGAGGAATGTAATGTATTGATTAGCACACTGGTAATAGCATTTGTCTGTAAATATCAGGCCAGTACCAATATAATAGGTGACAGATATCTACAATAACTTATTTTAAAAAGTAAAAACTAATACATTCTATTGATTACATATGAGATTTTGGTGAATTTCTACACAGATCTAAACTGTTCGTGTTGAATAATAATAATAATTATAATATTACTTATACACTGGTATATTACTTATCTACTGGTCGGCTCTGCATCATCTAGCTAGCATAGCTGGCAGTCCCTGCAAAGCAGGGTGACCGGACAGCATGAATGGAGTGTTTAAAAGCTGTGCAAGCACCATGACAGACCAACAGAGAAGGATCTGTGCTGAGTGCATAGGTGAAATAGGCTTCCGTTAAAGGTTGTGAGCAGGTAGGAGGAGACGTGAGCAGCAATTCACCAGCTTAACTGCAATCAGGAGTCCCCCAGTAGCAGAAGACAAATTGACTAAGCTAAATCAAAAGAAAACTGAAGAAAAACAATTACGGAAGAATATTACAGTAGTTGGTTGATGAGAGGGCTTGGCATAAGATTCTAAAATGTTTCTGTGGGAATCTGTGTCCATCCAGTCAAAACAGGTCAGGTAATCAACACAGCAATTATTTCTGAAGGTGAAGTTCCATCCCACTAACTTATTAAATCGACAGACACACAGTGATGGTGGGGAATAGATTCTGCCTTTACAGATTATGTCACACTATCTGAGCTGGGATAAAGTCTGATCTTAGTCACTCATGTTGTTCACTTGTTCTTTTATCGGTCATGGGCATCTTGCATTATCTAACTGTAGAATGCTTCAAGTAGTAAAGCACATTCTTTACTACTAGGTTACTGTTTAGATACTGTTTACACAGTAATACAAGTTTAATATGAGGCTTAATTATATTAAATAAAATGTGCAACAGTAGTTTTAAATCAAATGATCTGTTCTTGTTTTTTTTAAGTATCCAGTCCCTGACATATCATCACAGCCCAAAAACATCATGCTGTGTTCACATGGTCACACAAGACAAGACAAAAACAAGAAGTATACTAAATGCTAATTGCTTAAAACGGACATTTCAATGCAACACAACTCCATCCTTTCCAGACCACAACCTCAGTGATGGTGGACAAGCATAATAGAGCACCACTGGAGTGCCTTGGTTGATTATAAATCCATGTAACTGCTTGTAAGAAAAAACGAACCCCTATTGGGTAGAACTTAGAACAGACTCGCTCCTCTGTGGCACAAATTTCACAAAGTGTTAGAAACATTCCTTTGAGATTTCTGACCATGTCGACATCACTGCGGCTTGTTATTGTTGCACTTTCATGCTACAAAACTCCTATTTAACCACATCCCCAAGGTGTCTTTTCGGATTAAGATCGGGTGACGCTAAGGCCATTAAAGCACACTGATTTCACTGTCATGCTCATGGATTACTTGTGTTTTATGTCATGGCCTTTGTGTCAAGCTGGAAATACCAATTATAGGATCAGTGAATTGGTTTGGTTTCAGATTTTCAGTTTCCATCATTTAAATGTTTGATTGGTTGTAGGGGCAGGATACTGATTGTCTCAATCACAGCACCTAGTGGGTGGGATATATTAGGTATCAAGTGAAGATTTTATTCTCAAAACTTATGTTAAAAGAGGGAAAATGGTAAATGTAAGGATTTGAGAAAGTTTGACAAAGGTGATACTTTGATGGCTAGTCTGCAGCTCTTGTGAGGAAAAGTTAAACGGTATAAAGAAGAAACAGTGGTAAACAGGCAACAGAGTCATGGGTGTCCAAGGCTGGTCCATGTGGAGTGTAGCACAAATTGTTAAAGAGGTTATTGCTGGTTCTGATAGACAGGTGCCTCACAATTACAATTGCAACTGCAATTGGGAAGGTTCTCATAATGATAAGTCTGATCTGAGTGTGTGGTAAAAATTACTCAAACTGTTTCACCACCACCAACTGGTATTGTGGATTAATGGATTCATGCTTTTAAACCCAATTTTTGAGCCTACCATCTGCATGTCAGAGCAAAAGATCTTCAGTCTTGGCTATGTTTTTCAATAGTAAACTTTCTGGTTTTGGTAAGCCTGTGTCTTGTTTTGATCTTGGAGTAGAACATGATGTGGTCTTCTTCTGTGGTAGCCGGTCTGGCTTGTGTTGTTCTTTTTCTGCTTTTCCTGCTCATCATTGTTGTAAAGGATCGATTTGTGTCATTCTCCTCTGACATTTATCAAAAAGACATTTCTGCCCGAACTGCTTCTCTCTTTTGTACAACAAGGCTGTTGATCATAACATTTCTTTATTTTCTTCCAGTTTAGACATTGCCAGTTTCATAGCAAAGTTTCTGTTGCTTGCTTTACAAGAAGTCAGACTGCATACCAGCACAGTATACATTTTCATAGATGGATGGATGGATGGATGGATAGACAGAAAAACAAACAGACAGACAGATAGATAGGTAGGTAGACTAAGAATTATCATCAGCTAGAAGTAAATTACTACAGAATGACAGTATGAGAATCACAATTTACGCTTCCATTGTTTTGCAAAAGGTTCGCCATGCCTAAGCACCCAACCAGTCTGACAGCAGTGCTGAGACTCGGACTCTTGACGGACATATGCAAGTTAAGATGCCTTTAATCTAATTTTTAACTTAAACTTTTTTAAAGCTCTCCTGCCAGTCACAGTACACAAAATATGTACAACACAATATACAAGAGAAGATGCAAAGGTTACATACACAGACCACCAGGTGTACCCAATGCCTAGTAACCCTTAGCTCAACCTCAAATTACAAATGACCTAAATTACAGATTCCACCCAACAAGTCATCTGGCAATGAGAAGACCCACATTTCACAATGAAGGACTAGAGATTCCTTGAGATTAAGTTTTCTTACATTATCAGATGGTCTGATCTGACAGTCTGTCTTGCTGAGATTGAGTAAAAAATGTAAGAATGTAAAAAGTAATAGTATGGTCAAAGTACATATTTTTACTACATTGAAAGAATTCAAGTCTAAAATATGTAATGGTTTAATTGCTTTAATACACCAAGAAGATGCATGCATTTAGTATTTTGGAGTACCTCTATTTCCCACAATTATGGTGGTAGGTGAATTGAATTCTGCTTCCTTATGTCTCAGATAAGCCAGTGACTGTAATGTCTTGTACTTGATGTGTTGCTGTAATTAGACCTTATTAAAAGCTATAGGTTAATGCAGACAAGGTGAACAAAAATGACTGATTGTGATTGGCAGTTATTAATTTAAGTCTCACCTTGTAAAGAATAATTCATTCATAATTCATAATGTATTGAATTTATTGAACTTTAAAGTTCCAGTCACTGTTCAAAATGGATCCACAACACATGAAGTGCACACAATGAAAAAGAAACAAGGGTTAAATAATAACGACCACCACGTGTGCCCACTCCCTAATGACCCTTTCATTTATCCTCAAACTCTCCTATCGCACTGCATCTATAGCTTTAACTACATCCCCCGTGCCATATATCTTCAATCTACGATGCAGGCCAGGGAGCCATCCAGGACAATTTGGCAACCTCTGAACTCTGGAACTGAGAAAGATGGTCTTTAACAGGCATCGGAGTGGGATTTGGTGCACTCTGGTCCCAACTCATTTTTCAGTAGGTTGAAGTGATAAATCTGATGCATTTCCACCGTCTGAGCACACTACCTTATGGTCTACATCCTACATGGTATCTTCTACTACAGAGGGACCTTGCCACTTGAATCATTCTAAGGTTGAAGTGGAAAGCATAACAACTTTATCTTTAGGAACAGGTTTTGTAGGGTCAGAGCACATATCTTAAAACTCTCACTGTGTTTCAAGAACCTGGAGAACATGTTTCACAATAAGTGTTTGTGTGTCCGATTTTGCTTTAATGTGCTTACTACACACCTGCCAAGCTCACCTCTCCAAGAGCATGACGTGTGCTCAGCCAACACCCTCTTCTGATTGGTCTCTTCTATTCTCTTTCCTATCTTCCACAATTACTTCCTGTCAATGTAGATAAAATACAACCACTGAGCGGCTTACCGGAATAATCTTGAAAAAAAGGAATATATCAAATGTATTATCCCAATCATTTGGAGTATAAGTACTTAAACAGGTTTGTTGTGCTGCCGTGCATCCTGGTTGTTTTATGAACAGCGATACAATATATTATAGACGTTCAGGTGATTTATTAGGTCTTTATTATTGATTAACAGTAAGGAAGAAAGCAAGTCAAGTGTCTAAAAGCCATAGTTATATAAAGTTATATAAAGAACGTGATTTAGTAATTTTCATGACATTTTTTTTGTGAAGATGTGTGGATTTGGGAGAAAAAAGTGTGTGTGAGAGAGATAGAAACTGACAGGGTATGTGAATATGTAAAATGCGTACGTGTGTGTGTGTGTGTGTGTGTGTGTGTGTGTAAAAGCATGTAGACATACCTACACCACTAGGGCTTCTTGTGTTCTCACCTCTTGAGCCAATCAGAACAAAAAGAGCCTGGTCAGGTGACAGTAAAGCAGTGAGTCATAGTATTCCTGAATTCACATTAGAAAGGAAGTGGAGTGCTTTACTGGGGTACTGCAGAAACGGAGCACAGATATTTCTGGTAGTGTATAAGACTGACTGGCCTGTAACATACAAGGATAACACCCACTCCACCCATAATTAGTTTAGTTTATTCATTTATCGTATTGTTTAACCTACCTGAAGGAGGATGAATCACATTTTACCACATGAACTGTGAAGCCATGTGTAACCACCACGTAGAACTATGAAAGTAAATGCTCACTTATCCTAATCAAGGTTTCTGGACATGCTGGAGCCTATCCTAGCTCTCAAGCGGCACCTGACCGGCTTCATACTAACAATCTAAGAGAACTTTTCAGTCTTTTGGAGAGTGGGTGAAAGCTGGAGCATACAGAGTAAACCCACACCGACACAGAGAGATCTTATAGGTCCAGAGCCTGGATAAATAGGCAGTGTTGTGTCAGAAACAACATCCAAAATAAAAACTTTGCTAATAACATACAGGGATAACACCCACTCCACCCATAATTAGATGAATCAGTAAATCACCGTGTTCTGTATTAAACAGACCAAAACTGAATCATAAGCATATGCACACGTTTTGAGGCAGGGTTTCTTATGACTGTTAGGAGAGAAAATATAAAACTTTATCATTTAAATACATTGTGTATCGTCACGCCACACCTAATGCAGTCGATGTTTATAATGACAAAAAAATAAACCGGTTCTGGCCTGCATTTCTACAAATAAAGCAATACATCAAGCAGAAAAAGGGGGGGACTTAATTAGCCTTCTCCAACTGGAATGAGTGACATTTCTAATAAGAGAATTTGCTGGCAACAAACAAGAAAACATAGCATAGCACTTCTAAAGCGTACACTTTGCATTTTCTTCAAGTCAGCATAGAAAATTGCTGCGCTTAGTGTAAGATTCAATTTTACCCCTTGATTGCTTTTAGGTTGTAGAACATATGAATAGTAAAAAAAAGGGATTTGATTTTTTTTCTCATCAGTATGGCTACAATATCGCACAAGGAAAGTGAAAAATTGGAAAGTACAAATAGGACCCGTTTATAAAATGGATCGCTTTGTTGTGCCCCCGTAAAGTTCCTTTCTCTTCTTAAAAGACTCATTTTGTAACTTTATTACAGGTTAAAAAGACATAAACTGTATCTGGTGTTCCTTATTGACCTTCCAAAAATGGTTCAGTCAAACAAGCACTGCAATCTGTATTTTTTCCAGTATGCATCACCATCATAGCTGCCATTCTAATTCATTAGAGTAGATAATTGTGACTGGACAGCCTAGAGCTTGCAGTAAAGCACATTAATGTAATGAGACGACCATAAAGATGCCTCTCACTGACAGTAGGAGGTCATACAGAGTGTGAGGCATAAGTTGGATATCGAGCAATAAGTCAACAAAATTATATTCTTCACACTCCACATATTGGAGGACATAATGCCTACTTTTTACCAAGGGCCACAGGACAGGAATAATAGAAATAATGCAATAAGTTAGAAACAACACAGTTGATAATGATACAGTGAAAAATAGGTGTGACATGCGGGGTTCAGTAAGACCTAAAATAGCGCAGATGGAGGAATTCTCTGAACTAAAGTATTAAACATATTTGTGGTGAACTAGAGAGTCTTTAAACTTCTTCATGGAAGTCTTATATACAAGAGTACAGTCTGTTATAGCTGCAAAGAAAGAAAATACAAATATTAATGACTGCAATTTGCAACTAGCGATATTAAATGTTTGTCTTCCCTCTGGCTTAGTCCTGTTCGTTTGTGGGGTTGGGACCAGCACTACAATGCCGGTTTGTGCATTCTAGTGGCTAGGGGGGGTCAACCGGCAAAATCCCACTGTTACACCTGGGTGACAAACTAGCAATGTTGAATGAGATGTCCATACATTTTGATAACATTATAGAAAGAGTATAGAAATGATTATAATTATTAATATTTATATTAATCCAAATTATATGTCATATAATTTAATTAAGAGAAGACATTTAAGAAACTTTCGATAAGAAAAGCCGTTTGTTCTTGAATGAGCTTTACTGTCTCGTATAATTTCTACGGATTTCATTTGACACGATTCCAGAGCATAAACATAACATTTAAACTCAAGCGCAGTGCTCAAAAGATGCATATTCATTATAGTTGGCATGCTTTACAGTGCACTCATGAATATGCATGCAGAATGAAGCACTTGCGACCTGAGCGGATAATAATGAACTGAAATTAAGTCCAGCTGATTAAGACTTTATCAAGATATTGATGTGACTTGACAGCGGACTGACATTGTTTATGGATCAGTTAGTTTTTTGTTTTTTTTTGCAATTGGTGCAGTCTACATCTCATACGGGAGCTCCTGGTTTCCTCTAAAAACATGTAGTTAGGTTAAATGAAGACACTGAATTTTATTATAAATACATAGTCACTGTGATGCATAAACCAGTGTATTGTAGAGCCGGTCCCAAGCCCGGATAAATAGGGAGGGTTGTGTCAGAAAGGGCATCCAAAATAAAACCTATGCTAAATCAATAATGTGGATCATGATCCGCTGTGGTGAGCAGCCAAAAGAATCAGATCTGTCCAAAAAGCTAAACTGTATTATCTGGTGTCTTTTTAAAGATTATTATACAATTTTAAATGCCAGTTGTGATTTAGGGATTGTAAAATTATTACATACCTGAAGCATGATTGAGTAAAATGCCCTGAAATACTACTTGTGGCTGACTACATGAGAAATGCTCATCACAAATACCAAGTAATGGTTTAAAAAGCATGAGCCATCACTCACCATATTCTATGGTTGGTTCATGTGTAGCATATATAAACATTAAAGTACACACGTAGAGCTCAGGTATTATGCCGTCCTGTGTTATTTGCTGGCAAGTTATGGGTTCACTTGCTCCTCAAGAGAAAAGGTCAGTACATATCGATACAACTTTATTTTGACTGATTACCCGCTTACTTTGATTGAACTGAATTATTTTTTTTCTCAAAAATGACAGCCACTTTCATATGACATCAAGGGCTGACAAATTGCTCAATGTATACAAGGTCACACATAATCAACAGGTCTCAACTCGACTGAACGGCTTATGGGAAATGTCCGTTTGATGCAACAAACAATTTAAAGGCATGTTGTGATAGATAATTGTCATTTCGGCCAATGGTGACCCAACACATACCCAACCACTTTAAGTTAATTTTCCCATGGATTGAAGAGAAGTGAAATATTGCTCTACTGCTCTAAAAGCTCTAAAAAGTGTGCAAGCAAAATAGGTGACAAACTAGCAAAGTTGCGGAGCCTCATTCATGGAACGATTAGGTGAAATCCTTCGTAAAAAATTTTTTTTCATAAATGCTTGCATTTATTTAAGTTTTTGTAATCTCAAAACATTTGTAGGTATGAACAAAATGTACACTTGTCCTAATGACCAGAAATGTCATCTGACATGACTGCACTGTAATTTTAGTATTAACCAAAATAATTAAATAGTAAATAATGCATTACAAAATAAAATCTAATGAAATTACAATCAACATGCACTCAGTCATTTAGAGAAACTTCTAATTGTTTGATGAATTAACACCTGTGGCCAATTAAGTCCTTGTGTATTGTTGAGTATTTCATTATAAAAGAGTTTAGAGTCCGTAACAGTCGCTTGTGGAAATGTCTGATCTGAGAAAACTGAGCTTGATGACTGGTTAATTAGTTGTTGGTTAGTTGGTTTTGTCTATCGAGACACACTCTTGCATTTCTACAGCATTTTAGAGCCAGCTTTAAAAGGGAGTCTAACAGAGGACACTGCATTTACAGAGTCATTTGCTGCCAAGTGCTTTTTTCGGGGCCAGAAACGGAAACACCCGAATATGTGTGTAACTGCTGTCCAAGGTGCTAACCAAGCTGCTCAGATGAGAGCCTTCCATGGTCCTGAACATCAAAATGTCTTTATCGTGAATCAATGGTGTCGGTTTCTGTGAATCTACAGGGTTAAAGTGCCTTGACATGACTTAGATACATATTTATTAAGGCCATATTGCATTGGGGTGACTCTGTGTATGTTAAAAAACCTATTGCACTCTTTACATTGACTGCAATTTACGTCATCAAATTTATGCTCCTGATAAGCAGATGCCTTAATATCCTCATTACTAAGTCCTCTTAAAACATGAATGGGTTATTCAGTGTAGAATGAGTGAGCATCCAATGCAACCTTGATGGGTACGTCAATCCCAGGATTTCGTGTCATTAACTGATGTACCATAAAATAGATTCAGAAGTTATTATTAGTACAGAAAATAACTATACTGATTAATTTAAAATAATAATTTTGAAAGGTCTAAAGTACATGGTATTAACATTTCCAACATTTTTGTTCTATTTTCCATTTCCACATAGAAAGTAGTATGTGTTAACTCCATTACCATCCAATGGATTGGTAACTGTGTGGGTCTACATCAAGTCCATGTCATTTTAAGATGTACCAACATTGTTTTAACCATTTGTTCAATTTTCGTGTCAGTAGGTTTATATATTACAAAAGTATTTTTATATAAATTGTCCTATTTGGTACAATGGCCCAGCTACAATAAAACACTGTACTTTAAGACAGTACTCATATCTCTGACCTTCTATCACAAAGGGATTTTAGGGGTGTAATGACCATTACTTTTAGATCATAACACTGTAGTGATAGATTAGGCTGGAGTCAGACCATGAATGAAGGCCACTTTGAGAGGGGAGATGTTGCAAGCATGCAGGCAGACATTCGCCATTTGGCCCTGCTGTCCTGCTTTAGCTGCTTCAGAGGCCTTCTGCATCACCGCTCGCAGTGTTGCCTAGCAACTGGACAGCACTCTGCAGAAAGCCTCATCTTGTGTTGAAAGAGAAAAACACACTACATTGCTTGTCTTGTTTGTAGGCTTTGAATTTGGGACTATTTTCCATCTAGAATTAATTGACAAAATCATTTCCCATTGCTGGGTCCATGCATTAAGTTTGATTGAGCAGACACTGCACTATAACTATAGGCATTATATAGGAATGTGTAGTGGGAATAAGAATTTAGGGGAGTGAAAGTGAGATTGTGGCATAACATACTGAAGGTGACCAAACATCACTTATATTAAGACTATACAACAAAGAAGTTCTCAAATATTTATTTTGTCAGTAATATTGTACGTAGATTACTTCTTACTTTAAAGGTACACATTAGGGTACATGATAAATGCAATCCTACATAACTTGAACAAAATACAAAAAAAATAACCATGACCTGTTGTTGCATGGTGCTTATATTCTACCAACTACTGTGCTGCCCTTAGTGACTTGATTTCATGTACCCTAATATATTGTCGTTTTAACAGGTGTGGGTACACAACGTACTCCAAAAAGGTACACAATGTCATTGATACATAGCGTTAGTGTGACTGATCTTGACACACGAACTACAAACTAAAAGTAAGTCATCAATTAAAACAGCAATTAGGCTAAAAACGGAAACACCAACGTTCGTTTTCAATGTGTACCATAAGTCGATTCTGAGTCGATTCTTCCAACCCTAGGATTAAAATGGTGGTCACCTGTGAATCTTGGAAGTCGGCTCGCAGAATTGATCCGGCTCAAATTTGCAATTTGCAATGTTGTAAATCTTATCTGGAAGCTATAAAAGCTCGCCTCGTGAAAAAAAAGAATACAGGTGCTCCTGCACGCACCCATATTTACTCGGAACACCTGCTGTTCTGAAGGTGTCTGAACGGCCCTGGAATGTGGTGTGAGTGTGTGGCGAGTGTGTGGTGAAGGAACAGCCGGCGCATTTTAATGGGTTGCAGAGTAAAGCAGGCAGCGCGCGCACACACATCATTCCCAAGCGATACGGCACGCGCGAGCACTGTCGTCAGTTCGGCGTCGTTTTTTTAATTTCTTTTTTTCTCGCTGAGAAAACACAAAATGCCGAAAAACTCCACGCTGAAAGATGTAAGTTTGGTCTTTCGGTCCTAACTTTCTTTGTTTTCGGCTGGTGGAGGCGTTCTTGGAGCTGTAGTGTGTCATCGCTCGGCCGCTGTTTCTTTCCGAACATGCTCTCCTCAGCACACATAACGGACTGAGAGCTCCGGCGTCGCTTTGTTTTTCGTCAAAACCTGGACTTTTCCTTCACGTTTGTCTTTATTCGACGAGTCTACGTTTTATCTTGTGAGCTTTGTGCGGAATTTATCGCTTTTGTCTTTTTTTTTATAACTTCGTGAAAAGGCTAACTAGACTACTAGCTCTACAAGCTCTGACGTCTGTCCGTAGATCATTTTAGTGCATTTTGTTCTCACAGAGGAGAGCCTCCACGGTACAGGATGCGGGTTTAGTTTTTCATTTTTTTTCATCCACCTGTTTTCATTTTTTACCCCACATCACCCAACGTTTCACCCTCACACTGAAGGGAAAGGAAAAAGGGGGGGATATTGTTAAAAAACATCGTGTGGAGGAAACACATGGACCATGGCTTATCTGCAGCTCCAACTCGGGAATTAACAGCAAACATCACCAGCTTGCTGCTTTCATTTTTTTATGTTCTTATTTTTTTAAGTTCATATCCCAGCTTGTTTTGGGCAAGTTTGTACTTTTCAAGAAAAGAATACTGCATCAAGATGTGTGATGTGGTGGTCGAGAGGCTGTATGACCTGCACGGATTTCCATAACCAAGGAAAACAGTTGGACCAATTGAATCCTATTCTCTGCTGTTTTTTTGCTGCAGGGGTACAAATGTATGTGGGTTTGATTTAAGTTTTTTTTTAGCCCCTTTGCTCCCATTCCCGTTCCCCTTGGATTTTTCTTATCGTTTTGGACCACCGGCGGTTGGATTACTGAAGGCAACGGATTGGTGGAAATGTTGGGTCCTTACCAAGAAAAACTATGTGGAATTGTCTCTGCTCTGACGGTCTTGTCGTCTGTCTGCTTTGTACAATGGTAAGAAAGAAAAAAATGGGTATGCGTTCGAATAGTCTGTCTCGCCAGGCCAAGTAGAGGTATTTGGAATGGCCGATGATCCACTTGTAGGGGCCACATTGAGCCAGTGCTTGTCCATCCATCCAGTGGCGTAAACACTACAAGTGTGTCTGTGTGTGTGTGTGTGTGTGTGTGTGTGTGTGTGTGTGTGATGCACGTCCATCTCCTCACGCGTTAATCACACATACCAAATGGAACATCTGTCATTATATCTTCATTATATTTTATTAGTTCAAATCATTACACATCTGTTCATTGTCCTCTCTCTATACCTATTTACGTTATAATAGTGATAGTGATCTCCCCAGGCTGACATGAACGTGCATCTGCACTCTAAATATGTGCAAAATACCCTTTCCATGAAATATTTATCAAATAAATAAATCAACACAAATCTGACGCAGTACTACATTTAGTCAATCCTGCTGAGAAATTTCAAATCAAAGCATTTCTCAGTCCACCCCCACCCACAGGCAACCACCACCACCACCTCCTTTTTCATCATAGCTGGATTAATAAAGGAGAACACATTACAGCCTCTCAGTGATATCGGGATCTGATTTAAAACATTAATAAACGAAATACGAAAATACAATATGGCTTTTATTATATAGTAAGGGTTACAGACTTTATGATATACTACAAAATTACTATCATCATTTCTTTACAGACCAATTTACTGGCTGTTCCTCTACCCGTGTTATTGACAAATTAAAAATGTGTATATTTAATGACATAGATCCATACTTTATGAGAACCTCCATTAGGGTATCATTTAAGAACCATTAATTAAAATATTCTATATGAACCCTAGAAAACTGAAGTCCATCTATGGCTTCATGCTGGGATAGAAACGTCCACCTAATGATTGAACATTAATTATTTTTTTACAATTTATTGTGTCAAACCCTTAAATTGTTCTTGTCGGAAAACATTTCATACGTTTTATTATTATTATTTACCATTTTACTACTCATATTTTGGTTATATTTCAAACATATGTTATGTGTACGATGACATCTGAATCTGAGGGAATCAGTTGAATTTGTGCCCATTTAGTTCGAAAGAACTCTTCTAATATCCGGTTCTAACTAGCATTCCCATTTATTTCAGAGTTGTGGTTGAGGTCAGGGTGCTGTGTTGGCCGCTGGAGTTCATCCAAACTTGTCAAACCATGTCTTTGTTCATTCCTCTTTCTCAATGAATCAATTTAAACACGAACATTGCTTTGCCTAAAAAGTTGAAGCATCTAATATACATTTTAGTATTGATTTTAAAGACCTGCTAGTGTCCAGTTCAGTGATTATCTGGGGTTCACATACTTTTGGCCATAAAGTGTTCTAAAATGGAAATGTTTACGAAAAATATAAAAAAAGAAGAAAAAACTGACAGGTAGGCATGTTTTTTATTAAAGCCTTATTATTTTAATGTACATTTTAAGCTTTATCTCTTATTTTAAAGCAGTTGCTTTATGCAAAATCCAGTCTTTGGGTCACCCTGTCATCTGCCTATTAGGCATCATTTGAGATAAAAATACTAATTATTGGGCTGCAAGTTATAGAATTGGGAATAATTGAATTGGTAGTAATTGAATGTCTCTTAATCTTGGAGAAAAAAAAAAATCAGCATTTTAGATTTCATACATTTTTAAATCAAAGTTTAAACAATGAGTCGTCATATTTAGACCATAGCACGTCTAAACAATAAATAACTGGGATGGATAAAAACTGGGATATACTTGTTTGGGATCTCTGTTAATACATGTTATGGTTAAACTTTCAGTTGGTGGTTTTGGCATGTTTTCTCAGCTTTGAAGGATCCACGCCTGCTTCTGGAGCAGATCAGGTGTGTTCAGAGCCAGCAAAAATGAAAACTCTGCAAGACAGTAGGCCCCCGGGATTTAAGTTGAGAACCTCTGGTTTACAGGCAGGTTGTAAACCAGATTAAAGAAACAATTCAGCCAATGAAGCCTTGATTTAATATCAACCAGATCGAACATGAAAATAAATGTGATCCAAAATTAAAAAGCCTCAATAAAAGTAACTTAATTTCTAAAATTCTAGTTACCAGCTGAAGGCTTGTTTTCAGTCTAGTGAAGTAGTGCAGTACCCCACACAATCTGGCAGTACTGTGAAGTATGTTAACCCACTAGCACTGAGAAGTAGGGTTTGAATCCCTGTCATTGCTGTTGTCCTGTCAGACATCTACATGCAAACATTGAATATGTATAGAGTGGGTGGAGTAGGCAGAGGCCCAGAGATGGATTGGTGTCCTTGTCCTACTGCATTGCGTTCGGTGACATAAAATGAAACATGAAAATGTAAATGCATGTAGCGTATACATTTTTTGTCTAGCATTACGAATGGAGTGAAATGAAGTGCTTTGTAGTGCAATACTTTAATGATCTTGGGGAAAAATGAATACACACCACTCTAGTTAACTGTAATATTAAACCACAGTAATATTGCACCACTGTATATATTTTGCAGTTTTCGCAAATTTTTATAAAAAGTTACTATTACTGGCTGCAAGAATAGGATACCGGTGCACATCAGCTTTGTTTTGGAAGGCCTGGTTATCATGGGGATTTTTGTAGTGCAGAGGAATGTAGGTTTGACTTTTTATTTAATGAAAATACCACTGTCTTACACTGTCCAGTCACATAATATTTTCCTGGGGATCTTCCAGCATGACAATGTGACACGTCACATGACTAGAAATCTCGAAGATTGGCTGTAAGAGCATGACCAAGACTTCCAAGTACTACCCTGGCCCCCTAATTCCCCAGATTTGAACCCTATTGAGAATCTGTTGGACAACCTAAATCATCCTATTCGCTATGTGTATCAGTCAGCAGTCAGCATGGCTCTAAATATCTGTGATAAACTACCAGGACTTTACTGGGTCACTCCCAGCCACATCTAGCTGCTGGCTGTGTGGATAGCTAGTCTGCATATTAGCTGATGGTCATAATAACGTGACTGGACAGTGGATAGACATTCAGACCCTACTCTAATGAGTGAGAAGTAGAAATGTTAATACAGTGTTAACCAGGTTATCTTAACTGTCTGCCTGTAGCTCCTCGGCTGGAACTGGAATATCTGTGGCCAAGACAACAGTCGACAAACTGCTGAGGGGGTATGACATCCGTCTAAGGCCAGATTTCGGAGGTATGTTGACCTTTCCACGAATTATTGCTGCTGATACTCTTCATTTAATAGAAATGGTTATGCAGTCTTGTGGTCATTTGTCTGCTCTGTTAAATAGATTTCTTATCCTTATTGAACATTTTCTTGCAGTTGAAATAGATTTGTATTATTTTAATTTCTCTTTTAAGCTTACATGTCATGCACATTATTGATTATCGTGCAACATTGATTCCTGGGAGCTGTTGCTGTTGTTGTTATGGTTTTTAACTTTTTTAACCAGCGACGAGTTGAGAATTTGATGGCTCAGTGGGTAGTACTATCGCCTCACAGCATAAAGTCCCGGGTCCGATCTCCGGGTGGGTGGCCCAGGTCCTTCTGTGTTGAGTTTGCATGTTCTCCCTGTTTCTAATTGGGTTTGGTTTCCTCCAACAGTCCAACAACATGCAGACAGGTTAAGTGGAGTCACTGAATTGTCCTATAGACGAGCCACTAGGACGCATACGCCAGTGCATTGTATTGCCGGACCCATGCCCAGATAAAAACGGAGTCTTGATAAATGTCAGAGAGGCATCCAAAAAGGGACGATTTAAAGGTCTATTTGTAATGAAAAAGCCAGGCATATCTGTTTACCACTGTTTAAATGGTGAAGTGCTGTCAAAATGCTTCTATCTCTATAATAAATGACTAATAGATTTCATTTAACTATAAGAACCAGCATTAACTTCTTCCGCAGTTCATCTGTTAGATGGGACCACATGGGCCAGGTTTTGCCCACGACCCTATAGTCCTTCCTTGGACCACTTAATAAACACTGACCCTTGTTGCCTAGCCATCACAATTTGTCCCTTGTCAAAT
Source organism: Microcambeva bendego (assembly GCA_034509265.1). Classification (NCBI taxonomy): domain Eukaryota; kingdom Metazoa; phylum Chordata; class Actinopteri; order Siluriformes; family Trichomycteridae; genus Microcambeva; species Microcambeva bendego. The sequence continues at coordinate 9,673,550 of JAYDZG010000014.1, forward strand.
GCTAACTTTTCATTTTCCATGCTTCTACCATCAACACTGAGGATAAAATGTCTATCTTACACCTCGCAAACATATTTTTGTCTTAAGTCTTATTTTCACACCTTGCGTGAGCGTCATTAAAATAGCAACGGTGTTTACGCCGATGAGTGAATATGTTAACGCCAATGGTAGTCTCAAAATGAAGTGTGTTTAGCTAAATTACTGGCGTATTCCTATCTTCATAGTGGAAAACACAGGTGCGCTACTGACAAAAAAAAATGTAGACAGCAGTCAACAGTTTAAATGGCAGAAATGTATTGCTAGATTGGTAGTCAATTTTCAACACAGCCACATGTCTAAAACATATTTACACACACTTGGACAGGCAGCAGTGCACAAACCCATAGCTCGTACCCGTTACGTCAACAATAAACGGATTACAAAATTAAATAACTATATTTTACATCATTCAGTTAGGGGACAATGGCTGTAGATTAAAGACCTGGCTGTTTATACCATATATCATGCCTACAACAGTGCGTGAAATGGCTTCAATCGAAAGCACAACAAAGCACACACTGTAATAGATCGGGAAAGTGAAACTTCAGCCTGCACTGAAGTCACCTGTAGCCTGGCAAGTTTATAAAATTACTTAATAAATAGGCCACGTGTTTATAAAAGAAGCATTAAAAGTTAGGAATGGTGTACTGGTGGACAATGTTATTGTATTTGGACATTTTAAGGTGCTCACTTATTTCATCACTGTGTTTGACTCATTTCTCCATCATTAAAGTACTCAAGCACCTTCACAGCATGAACGAGCAGCTCAGATTCCTCTGCTGAGAGGCGTTGGACAAGTTTAGGTTTAAGTAGCTGCTACTTAACTAACTTTTGTGCCGCTGAGCAAATCCGCCAAAGTCATAACGCACCGGACTCTTAAAGGGAATGGTAAGTGACACATTGATTAGTTTATTGGTTAAAATAGGGCCCACAGTCTTTTGAAGATTTACCAGTTCTCTAAAAACTAGCATGCCACAAACCTGATGTAATATACGTAGCTTTTTGCCTACCTCACCCCTCCATTCACCCTTCGCCTTTGCTTTCATTGCAAAAATATATATATATTAATAAAAAAAATAATGGAAAACAGCAGGACTTCTAAAGGCTGAGCAGACTGTTTCCATTGCCGATGATTCACATTTCTGCACACGTTTACAATTTTAAAGGACTCCAGGGATGCTTCTTCGACCACAAAACGCAGAATAACTTTGCCTCACCCACAGAAACGCATTGTTTGAAGGGCGATGTGTCCAACCATTCATCACAGGTCTGTGTTTTGTCCCCTGACATCGCAAAGAGGCTGTAAATTTGCTACTGCTGCTACTTTTTCATGTCCACCATTCAACTTTCTCAGCAAATTACCTTGTATTTCACCAAAGAAGCAAGTCTTTGGTGTAAAGTGCATAGTACGCAGCACTTCCAGACTCTCTAGAGCTCTGAGCAAGCTGATTAGCTATTGAAAGTTTGTTATTTATTGTCTGTCTATTTATTTACAATTCGATCCTTCACCCACCCGGCCCGTCATCCTCATATGTATTACAAAGCTATTGTTTATATTCGACTCATTTCTTTAAACACACACAGCTACTGTTTCATTAAATAACTCCACATAATCTATATTTGCAAAATATGTAGGTTACATGATTCGCTTTTCTTTCTGCGCTCCATACACCCATTATGCACAATTGTCATTCTGCAGGCAAGATTGCAATGGATTATTTAATTAACACTCATTCCACCCCCTCTCGGTGTTACTTGCAACAAAGAAAATGTAAGTAGTTGATGCATTTGTGGTCGGCAGCATATGAGTCACCCTAACTGCCTCTTGTAGGCCGATCATCTGTGTCCTGTTCCATTCCAACTGAGAACATTCAACTTTTAGCAGTTTTTATTATAACTGTAACTAAACCACAATGCCAGAAATCAAAAGCAAGGTGAGTTTATTTGTATAGTACCTTTTAACTTTATAAAATTGGAATTCAAAGTGCTTAACATCAGTGAAAAAAAAATTCAAAATATTTAGAACCTAAGAAAGGCTTCTTGCAAACATAGTTAAAAGATCATAAAATTTAAATGAGAGAAATGCCATGAGCATGAGCATGAAGCAAAACCATCACAAAAATACCTAAATCATCTTCGCTGATGGATTCCCTGAGCATTCTCTACAATGAGGAGCAGCTGTGGATCATTAGCAGCTTTGATGCATTGGCCTGACATTCTAAACAAAGCCCCCTCCACCATGACATGGGCAGAGTTCAAACTGAATAATGTGCAGTATATCGTCTTTGGTTCTGTGTTAGATTTTTTAACTTAACAAAAAAACAAAAAAACTGGTCAATAAAGTAAACTCAATAAAGAAGTTTATTATATTCTCGTCGCTTGATTTGCTGCCAATTTAAGGCAATGACTGTTGTGTTACCTATACTACTGCATAGTATATGGTAATATATAGAAAAACCACGCCGTACAGAAAAAAAGGTAGTATACTGAACGAACCGCCATATTGCCTAGCACTACCACAAACCTGTTCAGCACTCAACAGACAGAGCTTTTCATGTCGAATGTACTGAGGGGGGATTATTTACAGCAACAGCAACTCCTACATTTAAAAAACTCTGTATAACTCCCCATAATGCACATTTCAGGACATAGTGGGTGTAGCAGACAAACATGGCTGATGTAAAAGTGCCCAAGCTCTTCGTTAAGTAAATATGACAACATTTTGTGTTATACACATTTATTTTTCATTGATTTTCATGTCCTTTCTGGTCTTACATGACTCATTTTGTCATCAAACCTCCAGCCCAGGTATCCATTCTGTCCTTAATTAAATACAATTCGTTCTAGTACAGCGATTGCCCTAGCAACCATCTTTCTTCACCATATATTGATCTCCTTCTCAGTATTTTAAACAGTTATTTATCAATAATGTCAATATCATTATCATTATTTAGTGTCACCTCATTTAAACTCTGTCCAAGATCAGAGCTAGCCATTGATGATCCATCGCGGTGCCTTTCGACATACGTGTCTCAAGGTAGATGCATGACCAGCTAATAGCTGGATCCTGGATCCCAGTGATAGTGGGCTAGCCTCATTTAACAAAATGCCTTTCAAGTCACAAGTCGCATTATCGCACAAGACTTGTGTCATCTAGCTGTTGTGTCAGAGAAACACATGTGTTTGTGTGTTTGTGTTGACCTTAGCAATGTCACATAAATGCTCATTTTTGCCTAGTTCCTTTCTAATGACGGTATGATGCAACTGACCTTTTTGAGATGATCATGGCCGGCAGTTTTATATGTTCATCTGAGCTTTTGTGAATTTCTTAGTTGTCAGTCTGTGCTTGGGAGAGTTTGTTTGGGTGACCAATTCTAGACCACAGTTTTGTTTTCCATTTCATGTGAATGGTAAAAATAAAAGTAAAAAAAGTAAAAATGATTACCTCAGTTCTAATAGAGCATTGCTAACTTACAATCACAATGTCTACGGTTTTCACAAGAATTAATCAGAAACTTCAGCATAACATTATGAACACTGACTGATAAAGGGAATAACACTGATTATCTCTTAATCACGCCACCTGTTAGTGAATGGAATATTTTAGGCAGCATGAGAATATTTTATCTCTAAAGTTGATGTGTAAGAAGCAGGAAGCATTTTAGTGAGTTTTACAAGGGCCAAAGTGTAATGGCTAGGCAACTGGGTCAGAGCATGTCCAAAACTCCAGCTCTTGTGGGGTGTTCCTGTGATACAGGGGTCAGCATCTATCAAAAGTGGACCAAGGAAGAACAATATTAGGCAGGTGGTCATAATGTTATGTTTGATCAGTGTAAAACTAATCAGTTATTTGAAAGGGAGGGCTTATTAAACAGGTAAATGGGGTGAAGCTTCTTTATCTTGTGGTCTTTTCGTCAAATTATTTAAATAAAATGTGCAGAATTTGTTAATATGTGATTAAAAATTATTGTCACTTTTGATTCCGAAGAGTTTTGCTTCCTGCTGGCAGAGTCTGGCAAATTAGCAGTCGCAGAAATGTCTGTACTTAGCCAAAAACTATTTAGTTTAGTGGAATCTTTAATTAGTAAAATTCTTGTGATGACATGACAAATGAATACCTCACTGGAGCAGCTTGCAAAGTCAGCCAAGCAATGAATGACCTCAGAGCCCAGACAGTCTTTCGAGAAAGACAACTGAAATCTTTTGTCCAGCCAGACTGATTGCATTTTGAGTTGCCATTACATTTATTGATCCGAAACTATCTATAACAATAAAGTCCTTAATTATAGCTGAGACAGTTTACCTAAGCAATTTGTAGCACTGACCATAGAAAAATATTCCAGGAACTCTTACTGCTACGTTTACTGTGTTTACAGAACTTGTTTGGAAATATTTGTTTATCAATAATTATATGGTTTTACATTTTTTGTTCAGTTTGTTCAAAGTCATTTCTAGCAAAGGATATCATAATTTTTCATAAAACAGGATAAATTACAGAATACATCGAAGGAGAATTGTCAGTCAATATTTCTTCAAACAGAATTGCAAATGTACAGTTCATAATGTGAAAAAAATGTGCATGTCAAGGCTGGAAACCATTGTTGCCACTGTGATGAATAGATCCGATAGTCAAGGCAGTAGTTCAGAAAAACATTCACTAGAAATGCTTTGTCACACAAACAGAATGTCGTATATGAATTCCATGGAGAATGTTTTGGTTTTTAGGGAGAAATGTGCACAGGCCAACATCCTTCATGGTATTTAGATGAATCGGAGCTCACAGAATAGATGGCTTGCATTTGTTGAAGGCACCATTGGAATGCAGGCAAAAATAGGGATTATAGAGAAATATTTGCCCCATCAAGCGGACTTTTTCCCAAGGAAGCATATGATTACTTCTGCAAGATAATAAAAGGCTTTTTATGTGGTGCGAGAGTACATAAACCAATCAGGCATAACATTATGACCACCTTCCCAATATTGTGTTAGTCCCCATACACAAGAAACTGA
>JAYDZG010000014.1:9682208-9692541 GCA_034509265.1 Microcambeva bendego
TTCTTCAGTCAGAAAGAACTGATGATGACAAAGTCACTTGGATGAGTGGCAAAACGTACCTTCACTCCAAATCAAACTTGTGTCCAGAGGAACTTTATCTACCTGGATTATTATGCATGCATCATCTTTGGTATAAATATATAGACTGTCAAAGCCTGTAGAGCAGTTTTAAGTAGTGAATGCATTTTCTGTGGTATTTGCTGGGCACAAGCCGAACAATCCTGTAGATTGAAATGTAATTGTAGTCGTGTCACAGTTTGGTCTGAATCGGAGGAAAATCACTCAGCTTCCACATAAAGAGCCAGATAAAGAGGAACAGCTTTGAATGTTCAGATAACTTTAATATGACATGATAAATCCAGAAATGACTAAAATCCCTTTTTACTGAGACATATCTTTTACCTGTATAGCAGGATGTAATTGCTCTAGTCTGCATCAAATCTTACAGCGTGTGCACAGTGCCTGTGGCTACAATCGTCGTACTTTTACCACTATAGCTTTGAAAAATCTTGGGGTGCCTATATTACATTCAGGGCCAGCATAATGTGTTCATTTTACTGTTTTTGTTTGTAAGGCCCTGAAATCATATAGTCACAAATGTAAATAGGAAAAGCAGCAGCATAAGCACGGGTAGATAAGTGAAACACAAATTGTCTGTTCTGCTTTATAGGTTCTGTGTACTTTGTTGCTTGCTGAATGTTTTTTTTTTCTAGTTAGTATTGTGATTGCATTGCATTTAGTTTGTATAACCTTTAGTCCTGAATCCATGCTGTTTGTAGTGTTAATCATGAAATCATTTTTCCTTCTATATTTACTTTAGATCAACCCCTGGCAATTCTAGTTGGTAAACTAACATCCACCAATATGCTCAAATCATGTATAAGTACAGTGCAGTCCACTGTTTATCAAAGTCAAGGACATGCCTATTAATGTCTTTGTTTGAAAATAAACAGAATAGCCATACATGAGAAATCCCAATACACCACAATAGTCCTAGTAATTGTTCCCGCTGGGATGGTTAAGAATCTAAGAAGCAATAATAAGTTTAAAAAGGGGTTATTTGGTTTTTGTGATTAGTGCTGAGATGTTGTGTTTATTTTTGATGGCTTTGTTTTCTTGTTTAGTAACTTACTTTCTTAGTTACTGGTCCTTACTTTCCAACAAATCGACCATGAACGTGGTGTGTCATGTAAGCTTGAAGCTAGACTGAGAATTCCGGGGGTTCACTCTGTAATCAATGAGCAATAAAGAGGGCATGGGTATGAAGCACTTATGGAATTCATAATGGAAACATATGAATGTGAGAATTGCCCACATGATTGTCATTATAATTATAATCATCCTCATCCTCATTATCACCACACTCATTGCAATAGCATTTAAGATCCAGAAGGACCAATCTTACTTGATATTTTAGAACTGTGGCACTGAAATCCATCAGTTCTTCAACTCTTGGTCAGGCAGTAAAGAAATGTCATGGAAGGTCTGTTATAATGTACAATATAAAGTCCCAGAGATTATGATTACATGTACTTGTAATTTTTTTTATTGTAAAACCATGAGCATTAGTATCAAGTTACTCAATCATTAGACACCAAAGCTCAGTGCTTCTGAATAACGACTACCCCAAAAACTACCTTAATCAACGCAATTTAAAAGTTTTGCTGAATATATAAACCCTGACATTTCTTTTTCCTATACAAAAACAAGCTTTTTTTAACATAAGTTAATTCTAGAAAACATAGTGAGCTGCCTTGCTGTCTACTACTACCTACATGCGTACAGAAGATTCTAAGTCGACTCACAAGTTAAGCTGAATGCACTAGTTTGCTTAAAACAGTTAGCATGATGCCATTCAAACCAACACACTAGCATGTGCAACTAAACTAACATCTCCTTCAGTGTACTGAAAATGGTTTAATTGTCATTGCCAAGCCCACATTTGCAAATGACAGATTATTTACAGTACCAGTCGAAGGTGTGGACACACCTTCTCATTTGATGGTTTTGTTGTTGTTGTTCTACATTAGTAGATTAACACTGAAGACATCCAAACTATTAGGGGACACATATGGAATTATGTAGTAAACAAAAATGTGTTAAACGAACCAGAATGTATTTTACATTATTCAAAGTAGCCACCTTTTGCATTGATGACAGTTTTGTGCATTGCCCTTTTTGGTTTGTACCTGCCATTCCCTCAATTAGCTTCATGAGGTAACCACCTGGAAAGGTTTTCCAACAGTCTCCTAGGAGTACCCAGAGGTGCTGAGCTGAGCACTCGTCCCAAATCATATCGAATTAGGTTTAGATCAGGAGATTGTGGAGGCCAGGTCATCTGACACAGCACTCACTCTCTTTCTTGGTCAAATAGCTCTACATAGCCTGGATGTGAGTACCATGTAGAAAAAATTGGATCAAGCAAAACTATCGAATGAGAACGTGTGTCGAAACTTATGGCTGGTAAATTTAAGCCACCTTAATAGGCAATATTTTAAGGTATATCTGAATTTGGACCGGGCTCTTCTAAGCAGAGCATATGATGATGTAAAATGCAACTATGTAGAGAGATCACTATGTTTTCGAACACACCCTCGGTCAGTACTGCTAAATTACTTTTACCTGCCAGCAAGGATCCATCTAGAATTTTTTGTCTATGCTAATGAAACTGAGGACCCTGCGGACATTAATTACAGCCGCGTGGGTTTTATTTATTACCTTAATAATCGGGTCAGCCTCTGAGGACTATTATTTTATAGGATTGAGCTCTCTCATTGCAGGACATAGTGAGAGATACCTCCCTGTGTTAGACTCTATCATGTCGTACCTGGGACCATTAATGTTCTGCCTGTAGAAATATGTTGCTGTTTTAATTACCAGAGTAGAACGAGAAAGATGTCATGAATCACCACGTCTGCATGCTAGTCATTTTCCTTTTATTCAAAAAGTTGTTTCTTTTTGTTCGTTTTGGTCATTTATGTGTGGTGACGAGAAAGATGCATTGTGTTTGCTTTCATTTTGACATCGTGAGGACACAGCATCAGCTCACTATCACACCCAGGAGTTTACAGTACTTTGAGAATACTCTCATGTACAGTGTATTTCCTCCAATTAAAATGCTCATTTGACTATAATATCTATTATAATCAATTGGTAACTTTCTGATCGCTTCACAGCTAGAAGGTCCTGGGTTTGATCTTCAGGCAGGGCAGTCCTGGTCCTTACTATGTGGAGTGTGCATGTTCTCCCGGAGTTTTCATGGGTTTCCTCCGGGAAATATACATAAACATACATACATACATATATTACGATATTACTATTCAATTTATTATATATACATTCAACTACTATGTGTGTTATTCCATCCTAAACATAACTGTAATAGTAAAATGTTACAAAATGGTGCTGGGCTTGTCATAAATCACTCGAGTTAATATTACACAAGGACATCGTAATAAGTCTGAGCTGTGAACCGCATATACCACAGACTCCATTCCGCCCGTGCATCCTTCAGGTCTTCGCAGTTAATTCCAGAAATATGTCCGCTCTATACACCAGTGTGTGCAATTTAGCTCTAAACGTAGTGCACGTGTGTGTAACTCATCTCTGAAGCCTCTAGTCAATAGCCAGTAAACTATCAGCCATAGAGTCCTGTGGTCGGGGAAGGGAAATGCCACAAGAGATCCTAGTGAAATTAAACCATGAACTAAAGGCCACTAATTACATTATCTTTGAGGAGTCCACCATTTTATCCAAGTTGCAAGTAGCCTCCGCGGACTGCAGGGAAATCTAATAAAAACAGTGGCCTGTAAATTGTATCAGCAAGTGTTCTTTCCAAGCCTGTTGTCTATGTTCTAATATGTTTTACAACATCAGTGTGTTTGCAGTGGTCTAAAAGCTTTGTTAGAGGAATAGCGAATGAATTAAGTCGGGATGACATTATGTTAGACAGGAGCTGTGTTGAAAGCATGAACAGAATAATACAGATGTGGACTTCTCTATACATGGATAAATGTATTTGGGCACCACGCGTTTATACATAATTTGAAGTAGTAATTGGTCGTGTCTGAGAGTGTCTGATTTATTCCTTTTTGCACATTCAAAAAAGCACATTTTCATGTGTGATGATTTTAAAGCAAAGGTTAATCGCTGGCTACACACTCAACCAAAAACATTTTTTGCTGATGCCATTTAATACTCTGACGATGTGAAAAATGCGTTACATTTACATTTTCAGCATTTAGCAGATGCTTCTATCCAAAGCGACTTACAATTGTGACTGGACATTATTGCAACTGTTGGTTGCTCACTTCTGATTAGTATTTTAACCACTGTGAACGACTATTAAACATCTCAGTCTGTAGACATAGGAATTAATAATACAGTGGTCTAGCACAGTGGTCCCCAATCACTCAGTCCATGGGTCATTTATTAAAAAGAATAAATAGTGAGAGATCGCCAAAGCAACTTCCATTTCCAACACACAGGGGTTATAGTCTCCTATCATCCCTTGGTGGAAGCAGTTTCTCGTTGCAGTGAAGAAAGCTTATTTGTGAGCAGTATTGTTATTTCATTTAAATCTTCCTCCATCGGACAAACTGATGTCTTATTTGAAACCAGTATAACAAAATTTATAAACAATAACTGCAGGACGGTTAGATTCATCAGTTCAAGTCTTTGTTTTCAGTAAATCACAGTATTGCTCTACGGTGATAAAGTATTTGCAAAGGTTCCTTTGTGCTATTTCTTTCTACTGTTATATCGGTTTGCATTATTCAACCTAGAGTATATATTCATATCATCATGTAAGGAGGCGGCCATGACCTGGTGGTTAGAGAACATGACTTGTGATGAGAAGGTTGCTGGTTCGATTCATTGAGCTGACAGGTCACAACTGAAGTGCCCTTGATCAAGGCACCTAACCTTTATCTGCTCCCCTGGTGCCAACGTCTAGTCAAGCCCCATTTACTTGACTCAAAGTGACTGACAGACCAAAAAACTCTTGCAAGCAAACTCAGGACGGCAAGGAAAGACTCCCTTCAAATTAGAGCTTGAAACCTTGAAAGGAACCCGACTCAGCAGGAACCCATCCTCCTTGTGTGGTCTAGAGATTAATTAAACAAGATTTACACAAATCATGCAAACACAAAATTAAATTGAACTAAAAGTTACAACAATAAATAAGATAATGAGAATAACTTCATTATTCAGCCCAGTCTGTGATAAAGTCTGATAGTGAGTAATGTATATTTCTGTAAGACCCTACTCACACTCAGTGTTCAAGGTCTTATATGCGAAAGAAGTCGGGTTTGCACGCCGCACAGTTTTTTCATACATAATTTAGCAAATCATATCATTATGGATCTCATTTGCATCCAGGCATTATTGTGTTTGAGCAGGTATTCCCCAATCTGTTGCCACAGTGTTTATCGTGCACAGCTCTCAAGTTACTGATGTGTTACTGTATGCTACGGGGTTGAGATTTCCTTTCAGTGGAGTTTGAATAGGTCTAGCTTTTCAAAGTTCTGCAAAAGTGAATAGTGAGGACAGATCTAGTTCCTTAGAATACTGATAGTGAGGACAGGTCTAGCTCTTCAAAATTCAGATGGCCAGGAAAGGTAATGGTGAGGACAGGTCTACCCCTTCAAAATTCTGATAGTGAGAAGAAGGTGATGGTGAAGACAGGTCTACCCTCCTTAAAATTCAGATGTAAGGAGAAGATGATAGTGAGGACAGGTCTACCTCCTCAAAATTCTGATAGTGAGGAGAAAGTGAAAGTGAGGACAGGTCTACCTCTTCGAAATTTTGATGGTGAAGGCAGGTCCATAAAATGCTGATAGTGAGGATATGTCTACCTATTCAATATTCTACTAGTGAGGAGAAGGTCATTAGGTCTACCTCCTTCAAATTCTGATAGTGAGAATGTGATAGTGAGGACAGGTCTACCTCCTCAATATTCAGATGGTGAGAAGAAGGTGATAGTGAGGATAGACCTATCTACTCGGATTTCTACTTTTGAGGAGAAAGTAATAACAAAGAAAGGTTTTATATAAAATGTAGCATTTGTGGACCACCTGAAGTTTTGTGTTCACTCTATGGATCTGTAGAATGCTCCGCAGTCAGCATATACTGGTAACAACCTCCCAGGACCTTATAGAGTCACTCCTAGCCAGTATAGACGCTTTCGGTGCTGCACACTACTCTAGATATTCGCTGTGTTCATTATATTGTGAGGAATCACAAAATATTAGTTAACAGTTTTTTTCAGGGTCAGCATTTTGTCAACACCGTGGCACCAAATTCTGAGCCTTGGAGCCATGCTTAACCTTTATCTGTTGCGCCTCATCCCATCAACAGGGATTCTAAAGGTCTTTGAGAGACAGCAGAGATGCACTTGGACAAGGTATAGCAGAACATGTCAGACAAATGCAGTCATTTACACTGGATTAGGCTGATATATTACCGTACAGTAACCAAACCACTGACAAACACAGGAACTGGCCAAAGGATGGCCAGCCCTTTTAACAAAATGATTTTCAATAGCACCATGTCCGACCAAGACTATGATTGTGTGTATGTATGAATCAGCAGAACAGAAGAACCTTGAACCTTTAATGGTGCGAGCACTGGTCCGTAAAATTTGACTGTCCAAAAAAGCAAGGATTTTTTTTCCAGGGGTTGCAAAAATATATGAAATCACCACACAAAATGTTTTCTACACTAGATTTCACTGCATAATCCAGTAGTTTTCCTTTAGACCTATGTATATTATTCACTGACCATTATACACCATTGTCCACTTTCTTAATTTTTCAGCAATACCTAGATGCACCTCCTTCGCTTAGCGTTTCCCTCGTTCTTCAACGTCATAACTAAGCATTAGCAATCAGGACTTTAAGCTTGAAACACAAAGAAAAAAGTGAGAACAAAGCGAGCATCCTGGCAAAACAAAGTCTATCGCTACTGGAAAGAGATCAACACACTTTTTCCCATCTCTGTGCAGGCCCCATCAGTCGGCCAGCAGAGGTCGTAATTGCAGTCCTTCTTCTATATGAACAACTGGCCAATCATTGTTTATGTAGCTGCTCAGCTCAGCTGGCTGGCAGGGCTGAGATTAGGTATTAAAGATCCCAGCTCTGGCGCCCAAGCAAGTGTTTTACCACTGCGCTTCTTACAAGAATTTTAAACAGTTGGTTTTTAAAATCTTGTCAAATTTTGCCGTTAACACGAGGTTCCTCTGTAGGTCTCTTAATAACATATTGTAACACATAACATATCTGAGAAAATCTGCCAGCAAATTCCAGGAAATCTTCATGCTTGCTTTTGCAATCGTAGAGTTTTGTTGAAATTCCATTTACTTCATGTGTTTCATAATAATTGATTGGCAAACCCTGCACACAGCTAGGGCAGTAACTCTCCATTACCCTACAGTTTTAAGAGCTTTTAAGAGCTTTTAAGAGCTTTTAAAGTTAACTGAATATACTGAATTGGCCTATAGGTGTGTGTGTACCCATGTCTGCCCTCCAGTGTACTGCCACCCCATTCCAGGGTGTTTCCATGTGCCTTGCACCCATTGAAAAGCTGGGAAAGGCTTCAACACACCCTGATTGGATAAGCGGTTAAGAACGTGAGTGAGTGACAGAGGGGACCAGAATGGAGTTTTGGCATACCGCCATACCTTAACATAGTTTGAAGAACAGCCAATCAATATTGAATAGTCAGCAAATCATATAAAATGATTTGCCTCTAAAACGCTCTGGAGCACCGTGCAGATTGAGTACATCTTAATAGCATTAACATAACAGTCTGAACTGATGAGAAGGAGTCCACGTACTTTTGGTCAAAAATAATAATAATAAAAAAGATTTTGTTTTAAGATTGATATGAATGATATAATGATATAATTAAAAATATTGGAAAGTACTCTTGTAGCTGCAGCATTTATAAGTGCCACTGGTCAAACCTAAAATGAAAAGCCGTCCACATTTGTTTGCAGAAATATTTGCAGCTACTTGACAAGTCTATGCTTACAACTTAGCTGTGTCACACCCTTTCTCACCCAATCAGCTGGCACCATTAACAGCGCCTCGCTACTGACAATACGAAAGCATTATTTGTAGGTGGCTAGCTATTATATAAAATGATGTTGGTCTCCTGTGAAAACAGAGTGCAGTGATGTTTTTTTTTCCCTGAGATTGCCTGGGCTCTGCAGAAGCAACAAGGGAGTGAGACAGAAGGACAGTAGCATGTCCCCTGTCATTAATTCCGGCAGGTAAGCAGGAGCCGAAAGTCTCTAGTAAAAGATAGAGCACCTCAGTACCAGTGAGAAAGGTGTCGCATATAATGATGTCTCTAAACAATGCCGGACACCAGGGAGCGAAAGATAGAAAGAACTTCTTATAGAGCCCTTCCCGAACCCTGATACCATACACCAGAGACCACGCCTGAAATCTAGCTGTCATCAACACTGTGCAGTTTTATTGTCACAGATCTTGTAACAAAACTGAAAATAGTGAGTCTGTGGGCCTGTGAAGACAAGTCCTGACTGATCTGTGTGATTTTTCAAACACATTTTTGATCAATGCGGGGAACCCCTGGCTTCCAGTACTGTGTACTCAATTGAACTGCCAAAATAAAACCCAAGTATCTGAGAATAAAGGTGCTTCATTTGGTTGTACTTCTAACTAATGTAAATTATTTGAACGTGTTAAAGACATCAACCAGCCATAACATTATGACCACTGACAATGACGTGAATAACATCAAGGCACCGGGTATGTGGGTAGGATATATTAGGCAGCAAGTGAACAATTTATCCTCCGAGATTTGACCGAGTTTGATTAAATTTTGGGCCAAATCGTGGTAGCTTGACATCTGGGTCGGATCATCTTCAAACATGCCGCTCTTGTGGGGTGTTTACGGTCTACCGTGGTCAGTATCTATCAAAAGTGGTCCAAGAAATGAAAGGTGATATGCCAGCAACAGGGTGCCTCACTGATGCACGTCATGAGTGAAGCCTGGCCCATTCCAATCCAACAGATTGCCAAAGAAGTTAATGCTGGTTCTGGTAAGTTGTCACAATACACAAGTGCAGCACAGGACAAGGGCAGGGTTATGTGGGTTTGGTCAATAAGGTATGTGAAGAAGGATCGCTCAATGGTCGGAGGAGGTGTAAATAGCAATATACCCACTTCGACTGCAACCAGCATCCCCAAGCAGTAGAAGACACATCTTGAAACTGTCATGCTAGGAGGTAGCATGTACTGCAATCTACAATTTTGTGCATATGTTAGTTAATAGTTTTATTTACTTTATAGGTTTAGTCCTTAATGTTTAAGGACATAGTTATCTTAGTTTACTTTTTCCAAAGAATTTGCACAGAATTTTTTTTTATGTACAATGAGAATATTTATTCATTCATCTTACACTTCAAACCATTTCATCTTATTATGTATTATTGGCTGCACCTGGAAGAACCCTTTATAAGCATACAAGTGTCTCAGCTCAAAGCTGATTCGATACTTTAACTTTATTTTCTGTTCTGCAGACCCAGCACGTATACAGTCTCATGCTCAAAATGTTTTCCATAGTTGCTGTAGCAGTGGGTAGCAATGTCGTCTCACAGAAAGAAGGTACTGGGTACGATCTCCGGTTGGGATGGTCCGGGTCCTTTCTGCGTCTGCATGTTCTCCCACTTGCTTGGGTGCGTTTCCTCAGAGATACCCGGTTTTCTCACACAGTTTAAAAGCATGCAGCCAGATTAATTGGAGACACTTCGTTGTACTTTAGGTACCTATAATGCAGATCATGATCCACTGTGGCGACCCCTTATGGGAGCAAAATGGGAAACAAAATACTGCCGTAGCATCTTTGAAGCTATTCTTCACTGCTGTTTTCTTACTTTTGGCTTTTGAGTTGCACTGATGGTTTGAGTAGTTAATGACAATTCCTTTTAAACTATCCCTTGCTTTGACTTTTAGGATGCATTTCAGCTCTCCCTTTTGTTTCATGGTCGAAACCAGTTCCACGACCAAACCCAGATCATCACCTTTTAGGCTTTCTCTAGTTGCCATGGCATCTGTTCTCAAGTTCTTTATGGTTGCTGTGTCAACTTCTTGAGCTTGCTTGGATCGATCACTTCCCTAAAGTTTAGTGGTTCTGCTTTCGAAGCTGATATTTTCCTTTAATTACTCTTTCTCTCTCTGGTCGTTACATCCCTGCTTTGCAGTTTGGTGCATTTAATTTATTTTCTTAAATTTTTAGTTTTTATCAGTATTTAATACATTGGCCCACTAATTCTCCAGTTGAACCTATTTGAGCATCTGTGGGACCA
>JAYDZG010000014.1:9775161-9791090 GCA_034509265.1 Microcambeva bendego
TTCTCAGAACGATCCATGCACTCTTTTTTTGGTTTTAATTTTTGCTTCCTCAAAAACGTGCCTGTCTGCGACATTATGGAGGTGTTCTCAGTCGACCACTGAAGTAAGAGGGCTGAATGGCGCTCAAACTATGACCTTTCACCTTACTGCAGACCCACCCACAGCCCTGATGTTACACATCTTAGGATTCAATCCCAAAGACTGATGACATCAGCACGATCAGGAAACTACAAACGCTTGTGAGTCTTTATGGGGCAAAATAAGATGTACGCTAAAAGCCATGAACTGAAGAGACAACCAAAAAGGCCTATAACCCATTACTTCTATATTATTTCTCCTCAGTATGCTCATCTATTTAGGGTTCCATGTGTCATGTCATGCTGCATGACCTCCAGAAGTTTTTTAGGAAACCTCTGTCCATCTATTACATCTCCATACCTCTTACCCATGACGCCATAGCTTTCGAATGGATTTCAAAGCTGCCCAGTCTGAACAAAAAAATAGCATCCAGTGCATCACAGCGAGGCTGGGTCAGACTTTAAGAAGATACAAGGGGGCAGATATGTCTTCGGACGGACTCTCAGCAATGAGAAACATCTGCTGACGAGGCAGATTGAGAGCCCTGGAATCTGCAGCAATCCAGGTGGAGGAAATTCTGAGCAGGTCTCAGTCCTCCAAGCCCAGCAGTTTCCTTTGGCTTTCGAATCTCTCATCATGACACACTAATCCATGCAAGAACATGACTCGACTAGAACTCAAAAAGAAAGGAAATGAGAAAGGAACAAGGTTAAAATGTTTAGTTTAAAGGGTTCTGTTGGCGGATGTTTTAGAACTTGAAAGGATTGCAGAATTTGATTTATACTCAGTTCGAAATACCTTGTGTAGCATTGCTGTTTGAAAGACTTGTAAACCCACATTCTCAGGCAATTAAATGTTAAATAAAGAACAGTTCGGGCTGATTAGGCATCAAAATAACCTGGCTTCATTCTGGAGGATCATTTAAAAGCGTAATATTAAGGGTAGGGTAGCAGAACCTATTTGTCCTGTTTGGATGGGATTAGCTTTATACAATAAATCATGTGAAAGATGAAATTAAATATCTAGATTTATTATCTAAGAAAAAACACATTTTTAGCTTATTTTAGTTGAATTTGGTTATAACATGTACAATAGTTTTATTTCTGTAGTATTCAGACAGTTAAAAGGAGTCATGAGGCATTCAAACACAGTACACACAAAACCCTGGGTTATTTCTATAGTGAAATTCTTGAAAGTTAAATCTAAAGCCAAAATCTTTCTTTACATGTGAAACTGTAAATACAGACTTAAAATGAATAGGACAAAAATACCAGAAACGTAAACAAGAATAATCAATAATCAAACCTATGAAAGAGTTAAGACAAAAAATTAATAAATCAAAACCCCTTTCTCCAGATTCAGTGTAATCAATTTGTCTTCTGCTGCTGAGGATCCTTGACAGCATTCAAGGAGGGCATTCGACACGTTCGCCGTTCTAGCTGACCCTTTCCTTTTGCCCATGAATTTTGCACAGGCACTTCTATCTGTTAACCAGGTTCCTTACTCAGCGTCTGAAGACCCCACCCACATAGTCCGGTCACCTCGCCCATCAGACACGGCGACCGGTTATTGTCTGCTGCTGGCACTGCCAGTTGTGCCCGCTAGATGATACATTGGTGCATCCATGCCCCTGGTGCACATACAGAATATGGCTTGTTGCTGACATAGTGAAATAAGCTTGAACATCCTATACAAAGTTGCTATCCAGGTGGAAACTTAAATATCCTGTAGTTTTAATGCTACCTTAATGCTTAAGTTATCCGTGCCACAGACTCTTACACACCCCAACAACCTAACAATTCCTTATCAGGTTTTAAAACTGGACTCATCTTCAAAATGAAAAAGAACACATTTTCTGGAAAATACTTTATAGTAGGTATAATATTTGAATGACAATAAAGACAGCTCTTTTATTTATTTATCCATTCATTTTTAGTAAAGTTGGTACTGTTTCATATACGTAGGCAAAAATCCCATCCAGACAGGACTGATGAATACGTAAATCATTGTACATTTCACAAGCCTTCTAAGCAATGCCAAATCAACAGTAGTGACCTAAATCATATCAAAGTTTTGCTTATGAAACTGAAAAGCAAACGCCAGTTTATTTTGCATGGACAGTCGAGGCCATTGCAAAAGTGAACTTTACTGGAAAGTATGTTGGATTGCATTGGTTCTCATCTCATGTGAATCCCTCTGCTATTACTGATCACACTGCACGTTCCAACAAGCTAAAGATCATCGATATATGTTAACAATGTGGTACATTGGAGTTCTCTTTATTGCCCCTATGGCAATAAGTTTTAATACATTCAACTAATCTATCAGCTTTCTTTTGAATTTTAGTAGATTTTTAATTAACTTAACTGCTGCAAATGAGCTTTGAAAAGTCCAAGAGGTTTTACAGATTACAGATCATACAGTTCTTTGGAATTACTGTGTGAGCTTAGTAACACCAATGGTCCTCAACCACCGGGTCTTGGACCAGTTCACTCCCTGAGTTATTTATTACCGCACAGAAATAATAAATACTTACAGGTTGTTACAACAGCAATGAAAACACTATTTACATTTTCAATACACAGTCAATGCACATGTGTTATCATCTCCTATCACCACTAGGTGGGAGCATTACCTCAGTATTGTTATTCTACATTAAATCCCTCTATCCCCGTCGGTCCGTGAAATAATATCTAATTAAATTGAATTCTATTAGTCTGTATATAAAAAACACACATTTTTCAAAGTGATTTAAAGAAATATAAAGACATTTTAGGGAACACATGCAAAAAAATTGGCGTTGGACTTTTATTTAAAAAAATATTTCAGTTAAATTTTCAAAAAATATAAATCCCAGACCAAAACAGTGTGTCCTAGTAACCGTTGTAAACAGGAATTAATTATTTACATATAATTACATTTTCATTATCTTCTATCTGCGACACATACTTTATTATTGAAATATTTAACCTCCATCATCTATGATGTTTCTACAAACTTAAATTTGATGCAAAACGCATTTAGATTTGGATAGATTAGTACCCAAGCAATCTAAATCAGTAAAAGGAGGTTTTAGCATCTTGTCAACCACCATTATTAAGATCGGAGTTATATACTAGTTTGTTTAGCTAGCAGGTTCTTGTACTGTAGCACCAGCACTCGGACGGAGGTAGAAAGGCGATTTGCGGGTGCCGTCGACTGTCCTGTGAGATTTGCCTTAATTAGATCACTCATTTGTACACATGAAGTATATCACAGCAATACAATGCAAAAAACACACACACAAACACACACAGTGACTAAAATCAAGCCTTAATGGACATCAAATCATTCGAGTCATGGTTAGGCATCGATAGCCAATCAGTAATCAGTTGTAGACTGAGTTCAAACTAGATGTTTGGTTGCTACGAACCAGACCTTCATTATAATAGTCGAAATCTGCTTTAATGTTGTGATTTACCCAGTAGTAGTACATACACGTCATGGTATGTGTGAAATTGCAAAATGTACAAGGCGGAGACGAGCGGCAGGTGTGTGACGTTTAAAAATCGAATTAGCATCGCAGTTTTGTTTGGAACTTTTACATTAGTGCTGAAATCTTGTTTCTAAGACCGATATGCTAGTTTACAGTGGTCGACTGGCCAAAAACTCAAATATATGTAGCAAAAAAAACAAAAAAAACAACATGGGACAAAGGTGGCATTTGTCTCGTGGTATTTCCTGCCAGTCAGCGAACATCTGCATTTATTTTTTTTTAACTTTTAGTTTGCATTACTATGAAAAATACATTTTGTTGTGTATTGCATTCTGATTGGGGGATACGTTTGTAAACCATTTGTGTGTTACTATAAAAGTAATCCGTCCCTTATCCTGTGTAATGGAGAGGTAAAACGTGGTTGATCGTGCCTAAATTTGTAAAGTTGTCAGATATTGAATGAAAAAACTAAATCTGTTCACGTTTCTAGGAATCCTAAAGGCTGAAGTCCACCGAGGCTTTACGTCATTCATTTGAAATGCGATGGGATTGCTCGTCTGTGCTTGAGATCAGTTTTGGCAGTTCTGTCATTTTCTGTACCTAAAAAACTGTGAGTTTAAGAAAAATATACAGACCTTTACTCCTTATCTATGGGTCATTTTGCCATTGCAGTGGCACACAGTGCACCCTGCTTATGTCCTAGACATGCTGATGTTGTGATGCTGTTGTGCGGTGTTCTAAATAAGCTGTTACACCATGAACCATAACCACCACTTTTATTCGTTTTAAAATCACATGCTTAAAAGAACCATTTGATTAATACGTTTGTTCACGTTTCTGATATAATCTGTCATATATACATTGTTTGCTGCTTTTTTTAGTCAATGCTACAAAAATGTGTTTGAGTCAATACCACAGATGGAATAAGTCTATGAACTGCATAATGAATTGGCGCCGTGTAGTATTAAAGTATTAAATTCTACATTTGCTTTGCTATATAATCAAAATAATCAGATTTATGAGCTTCAAATTGCTGACTGACTAAAATACTGTCCATTCGTTATTTTTTATTTTGTGTATATTCTCCCTTTTGCTTCCGATGTAGCGAAGTGAATTTCTCTCGCTGCTGGAGGTCCACGATTGCTGATCACTCAGACCCCCAGTTATTGTCTCGCTAGATCTGCTGCTCTGATTTAGAGCCGAGATCTAAACCAATGTGTAGTCTATGTTTTTAGTGAGGTTAAATATAAACCTGTATTTAATAACAGAATGTCATGGCAGTGGGCTGCTGGTAGAGGGAGTAGAACAGAAGAACATGCCAGTTGGATTCAGTTTGCATCTCTTTCATCTCCCCTTAAATATACAGAATCCCCTAGGATTTCTACCTTGTCCATGCAAGCAAATCCTCAACCCACTGCAACTCTAATAAAACTATTAGTAAAAATAAATATCTAAAAAGATGAATAATTAAAGAAGAATTGATTCTCGCTGTCAGCTTTTTCCGAAATGGGGCAGCACTTGGCATTTCATTGGTGGAACGACCCATGGGAGCTTTTTGTCCTGTTTCAGAATGCAAGGCCTTAGCTCACTGTTAATAAATTATTTCGTGTTGCCGTTGTCGATATCCTTCTACCCCGTTCTTTCCTGCACTGACAAACGTGACGGGCTGAAAGCAGTATTCAAGTGAGGAGAATATTACTGAGACTTAAATCAAGGTAGCATTCTGATCACCGAGAGGTGGTGGTGGCCTTTTTCAGAATGTCGCACTGTCAGCATCGGTTCACTGAAGTGTTCTGTGTTCGTTTCCAAGTAGCTAAGATTGATTTGACTTCTATTATCTTTGTTAATATTCGCTTCTATATATAGACATATATATGTTTGAGAGATAGTGAGAGAGATATTTATATAATAGAGGAGAAAGGAAGACGCGAGTGTGTATGAGATTTATATTATATCAGGGACGGGGCGGGGCATCAAATCTGTGACAATGGACGTCATGATATCATGCACCTCATCGACCTCATTTCAGAATCATTCTTATATATTGAGTCCATCATCATACAGAAGCATAGAAATCATGGATTCATTTATTCTATTGTTTCCGTCTTCTCGCCGCAAAACATGAGAAAAGAAAGTACAAAAAACTGTTGAACTGATTTCAATGTGAATTTTTCTTGCCTCTTGTGTATATGTGTAATTACATGTGAATTGTACTGTAAATATGATACCTTTCATCTATATTTCTTAATGCATGAATCTAAACAGGGCAGTTGGTAGTAACAGCTAGCCTCACTGCGACTGGCATGGACAGCTTTTGCAGCACCTGCATAACCTCTGCAAACGAAATCTCTCAAAAAAAGAAAAAGGAAAACAAGGAGAAAAAAAACGATACCGGTTTGTTTTGCATGATTTTCCTGAAAGGTTTATTTTCATAATTCTTTTATATTCTAACCTCATATGTTTACCCACGTAGAGAAAAGTAAGCACTCCTTATTGGCTTATTGAACTTGACATTCTAGAATGAAGAAATAAATTGAGAGATGATTGCAAAGGCAAAATCATTCCCGGAAAGGAAAAAATCATTAAAAATCATATTTATATATTTATATATTCTTGCTTTTTTGTGGATTACATACGATTACTTACCTAGTAAAAAAAAGATTTGCTAACATCTCCTAGAATCGATCATTGGCACCAAGAATTGAGCCATGACTGTGCACGATGACCCTTTGCCTTTTCCATACGACATGCTTCTAGACTAGAAGCCATTGGTTTTTTTAGGAAGTTTGTGAAACTGGAAGTGGTGCTCTGGTCACAGGATATTCCAATTCCATTCATGTAAACCAGATGAAAAAGCTACCTACAGAATTAAACCGGTTTACACATTTCGTAAAATGGAAACATCCCTGCTTTCCAAATTCAGTTTTCTTTCTTTTCTGAGCCTGTATTTGTTGTATTTTTTACTCTTATCGTTGTTGGTTTTCTCATAGAAAGGAAATATATTTCTACTTTCCATTCTGCCCTGAAAGTAAAATGCGATTTGTTTCGTGTTGTACTGGTTCTGTTCACATTAACCTCCTGGTTTGGATTCTGTTGATATATTGATGTTATGATTCATTTTGAGGTATTATTTGTCTTCATGAAATCAACATTTGTAAGATATAAAAGTTGTATTTCCATTTTTTTTTTGTCAGTGCCGATTAATGTTATGGTGTCCGTCAGCTTTTCTAGGTGTTTGAGCAAACTGTGTTTTTTTACTATTACAAAATGTAACAGTATGTGGTACAAAAAAAGGGTTATACTTAACCACCTGACTTTTTACAAATAAAGGCTTATACATTAAAGAACAGTAACGCAAGTCTTTTCATTTGCCATTTGTGGACTAAATTTTTCATCTCTTAAGCTTCTCTGTGATTAGTCCCCAAATGGTAAATCTAAGGAGTGATTTATTTTCACGGGTTATACAATTTCCTGCATTTTCTTTCATTTCCTTTCTTGTTCTTTTTCATGAAAGGGCTGCTTGGTAGACAGAGGGAAAAAGGTTAACATGTTGGATCAGAGAAAAAGAGCAAGACTAGGGCAAAGCAATTTCTTGTATCAATCTGGATTTTATTAGTCATGCCAAATTACTAAGAATTTACCGCTTTTCCAACCCTTAATAAAGATCCAACCGAATTGCTGCTGAAAGACTGTTATCTTTGCTGCTTACTGATCCTGAGCCTGTATCCATTCACCTCACAGCCTCACATTTGGGAATATGATATGACAACCTGGCAGTGGAGGAACTTCAACCAACGACCTTCTGATTACTAATCCAGTACTTTGACCACTGGGCTACAGCTTGCACGAAATAACAGAACCCTGTAGCCAACTTTGGCTTTCATGAGTGATGTTCCATGATGTTCTGTTTTACTAAAGTATAAAGTAAAGGTGCAGAATTTTAGGAAAGGTGCAGTTTAGGAAAAAACTACAGTACACACAAACAGTAGTAGAACTCAATTCATCAATGATTGACTAGTAAACTGACTACATGCTTAAAAATGCTTATATTTTGTGCTCATATGTTGGAGTAGAAGTGGTTAAGTATATATGATATTTTACAACAATCATGTTTTGCCGAAGATGGTAGCATTTGAAATATGGAGTCCCAAATCATACCACCAGGATACCAAAAAACTGGTAAGTGAAAAGATCCAATCGGTGGCTTTACACGTGCCAATGGAGGCTTGCACTACCCTACATTCAGAGCAACAGCACTACTCGGGGATAAAGCTACTACCATTCTTTTTCTTCTCCCCCTGTGTGTATGGTTCCTCTCAAGGTTTCTCCCTGTTTTTTAGAGAGTTATCCCTTGCCACAGTCGGCTTGCTCAACAGGGGTTTTTGTTTTCTATAAAGATGCTTTCTGATGATGTCTATAGTAAAAAGCTATACAAATAAAATTGACCTGACTTGTAAGGACGCAAAGTCAGAGTTGACTACATGAAAAAGTGAAGTGATGTACTGATTACCAATAAAAATAAAACAATGTGGAACACCTTGGCAGCTCAGCAGGCACACTAGCACATCAGAGCCGACATCTCAAATGTGTGAGTTTGAATCTTGTCTCTCTTATCGGCACTGCTGATTTGTGGTGCCAGCACAGAGATGAGGATTCGTGGGATCAGTGATCCCCGTATGAACTCAGTTCTTCTGAGTCGGGGTGGAAGGCAGCATCAGCGGACTGGAAGCTCAATGCAATGGAGTAATTTGGTACTACTAGAAAAATAAAGCATTGAGCATAGTAGCAGTTCGTGCATTTTCTTTCTCATCGTTATGCTCCGTTCCTACAAGAGAAACTCATTGACACAATGTAAAACCTACACATAAACAGCAGTGGTAGCAAAGCGGTTTACTTATCAGGTTGACCACACCGACAGTGCCAATGCAGGGATGAAATTTACCGACAAGCGATTTCCCTCCAGGATATTATTTTTAGAACGAATGTCTGGTTTGTGGTGCAAACTGTGTGGGAGGGACTCTGATGTGTGATCAAAGTTTTTTATACATACTATAGATGCCAGTCAGTAATATACTGACATGACTTTTTTTCATCTGGCATCAGTTAAACGATGGCAACCACATGGCGAAAGATGATTACAATGCTTCTGGTGTGAACACAGAGGGTTGAGCAAAACATGACTGCCAGTCTGAACATTAGACCATGTAGCGGTCAACCAGTTAAATCAATGTGGATTTGGAAATGGACACAGATCGGGACAAACGATCAGATTTTAGCTTGAAATTGAATTATTTTTGACTACTCGATTGCTAACTGATTTGCTGTAGGATTGCCAGGACCTTCTTATAGTGCAAATGAACCATTAAATCTGAGACACTTGAATGCTACACAAATACAAATTTGAATTTCTTTACAGATAGGGTGTAGGCCCTAGGATAGTGTCTTTGCCTAAGTAACTTAGACATCCAGTGTATAGTCAATCTGTATTATTTTGCCTTTACTCCGTGTTACTGTTATGCTTAATGGTAAACTGTTGCCGTGGTCTTATTTTCCCCATATCAATTGCCCTAAATATTCTCCCTGTCCATGCTCTCACCATCATGCTTCCCCACACAGACAGTATTACCCTGTGATTTGCAGTGCATATATTTTGCCAGACATAGAACGGAGACTCTCTTTTCTCAGAGTATTTTACCTGCTGTATAGCAAATTTCAAGCTGACTTTTACTCAGCAGAGTGCTCCATCTCGCTCCTTCTGCCGTAAAAGTCTGATTTATAGAGTGCTGCAGAGATGGTTGATAGTCCAACAGTTCTTTCATCTCTGAAAAGAACGAAGTATGTCATAAACACTGTATTGCCAAAGGTATGTGTACAGCCATTATCCCCATATATTTGACCATATATTATATATACCTTAAAATAGTAACGGAGTTCTTCGACTGCACATAACATTATGACCACCCAATATTGTGTTGGTCCCTTTTTTGGCTGCTCCATACTCAACAAATGGTGCGTGGTGTATTCTTACAGCAATCTATCAGAACCAGCATTACTTTCTTGAGCAATTTGAGCTACAGTACCACTCTTCAATTCATTGCATTGCCCCCTTGATAGATACTGACCCCAGCAAACCAGGAACACCCCACAATAGCTGCTGTTTTGGAGATGCTCAGACCCACTCATCTAGCCATCACAAATTGACCCTTTTTAAAGTCTTATGCTCGTACAATTTTAGAAATTCATACAACCATGAGATGTCAGCTGAGTGCAGATCTCAGAATGGGACGATAAGTGTTCGACTAAATTATCAATTCTTATCAATTCTAAAAAAAATTATTTTCTTTTTGCTTTGGTAAACTTTAAAAATGCTCCCAGTGTCGAATTGGGTTCGGTTAGGTAGATGAATGCAGAAGATATCAAACTAGATCAGCAAAATTTGCTATTTTCTTGTTCTATTGTCAGCACAAAAGGTGCATTAACATTTTACTTTGTGTGTGTGTGTGTGTGTGTGTACTGCTTTATAGCCATTAGTCTTTACCAACCGCTTTATTTTGGTAGAGATCATGGACCAGCATAGTGGCCAGACCCGCATTGCTGTCTCCCACCCACACTACTAGACATGTTGTACCTTAAAAACCACTTATTTAAGTGGGTTTTTAAAAAATATTTTAAATATCCGTTTTATCCATTTTCACTAATTGCTTTATTCTTTAGTCAAGGACCATCCAGAAAAACTGGACATAAGACAGTCTGTTACATAGCGTGATGTACTCACATTAATTTACTCACTCACTTACACACCTTTGGAAGTTTTTGTGAGAGTGTAAGGGTGTAATGGCAATATAATTGTAGATGTTTGGTTGATAATGCATTAGTCACATACGTTTGGTCATTTATTATTCATACACTTTAAAATACGTACACCGAAACCAGGCATAACATTGGCCACCTTCCTAAAATGTTGTTGATTCTTCTTTAGCTGCAACAAACTATGCTGCACTATGTATTCTGACACCATTCTATCAGAACCAGCATTAACTTCTTCAGCACTTGAGCTACTATTGATCGTCTGTTGGATCAGACCACACGGGCCAGCATTCGCTCCCCACATGCATCAATCACATGCTGCCTAATATATCCCACCCATTAATAGGTGCCGCGATGAAGATGTCTGGTCGGTATAGTCACTGAAACTTATGGTTATGCACACTTTTGCACAACATTTAAAGTAAGATTATGTATGTTCCTTGAAAATACTGAATCATCCAGTCCAATTAATAGAAAATTTTAATTACTGTAATCAAACTTCTCAGAAAAAAAAAATTAAACCGCACCTCTTGTTGAGCTCTCAGGAAGAAAAAAAAACATGATGGTCTCATAGAGAAAGAAAGTGCAGGTAAACAAAGAAGCTATCAATTAGCTGATAAATGAGCCGGGTACTAAAAGGAACCCCATCAGCTGCTTAACGAGGTGTGGAGTTTGTCCTTGAAGTGCAGATCCATGGAACTGGCACTGTCATCTTGCCAATAATTGCATGGCAGGAGGGAATGATACTGGTGTCCCGCTACCCCTAGTACCACATGTTAACCAGATTTTGAATGTGTTCTACTTTTTGTTTACTTTCCTACCAAATGTACAAACTTGGGCTCTTCTTTTTACAGTAACCATCAACCAAGAGTTCATCTCTATAAAGTCCTGGCAATAAATACACAAAACTGTGTACAGAAAGTATGTTTACTATTTAAATTCATAGTTGTCTTTTGCACTTAGATTGCTATGAGATACCCAGACTGAATCAGATTCTAAGACAGCTTTAACATGATTCGTGGTTTGTGCTTTGTTTGCGGAGAATCTGGGTGCATAAAGCTGCTTATATCAGGATTTACTAGAATAAATACATGTACTATGTAAATATTGAGTATCAAAACTTATTTGTGCTTGCTGGATTTTGGTAGTTCGGTAAGATTGCACTGGCAGTGATCATATATGAGCAAAAATAACAAAATGGAGCGTCAATGAAACTTTATCACGACAATCAAAGGGTTAAATGTAATTAAACCAATCTGAAGGTGAGGAAACTTTTCTCCTCATTTCACAGCTCACTAGTCGCTATGCCATACTTTTTCTCACAATGTCATAATTCTAATTTAAAGCAGAATTTTCCAAAACTGTATGAATCTGGTTGTTTCTGTCATGTATGTGCTTTATGTCATATAAACAACTGGATCAAATATTAAACAACAAATCTTCAGGGAGGGTTTCTAAAGGGGATTCCTCATAACTGATGCAATTAAGACCTCTGCTGGCTGTAATGCGTTGATCAGGTCATGGCAATCCCCTCTCCAAAGTAAAGATATTACAAAGTAATCACAATATCTACATTTTAGCTGTAAAGATGGTTCTAAATGTTCTATAGGAATCATTAATGCAAATACTGTATGTGTTTAAAGGCAAAACATACATGAAAATGGCTTGGTAGATCAATTCTCAGCTGATTTCTTTGGAAATAAGGAGGTGGGTGTAACAACGACAATGCATTCATATCATCCCAACGAGAGTTTGCTACCCGCCGAGCCAGTGCTGGTAAAAATAGAGCTTAATGATGACAGGGGGAATCTCTTACATAATGCAGAAATCAAATTAGTGATTCACAGATGCACCAAGAAATTACACTGAGGCGTAACACTCTTAAGTCACAGTGTGGTATTTGCATCCAGCAGAAGCGTTTATACAATTAGTGATGGTTTTTCACCAGGGTTAACTGAACTCCTATAGAGCCAAGTTTAAATCATTAGGTGGAAGCAAATCCAACTGTAACAAAGTATAACAAGATCTAGCGTTTATTGACACTGTTGTGCTACCTGTAATAAAAGAAAATTTTGTTATAGCTGCTTGATTTAAAACGGGGTGACAGAATTGTAGCAGTATCGCTTCTCAAGTCAAGCATTTTGTATTATATTATTATTATTATTATAACATTTTTGCCAATAAGTAGATGCTTTTATCCAAAGTGATTTACAGTATACAGGCAATGCAATTAAGAGTTTCTCAAGGGTGGGGTTTAAACCAGCAACATTCTGCTTACTAGGCCCTAAACTGCTAGTTTATCCTATGTGGCTTACAGGTTTGGCAGTATACAAAACAACTGATGGTTAAATTCCTTGCTTAAGGGCCCAACAGTGGCAACCCAATAATGATGGGGCTCGAACCAGCAACCTTCTGTTTACTAGTCCAGTACATAGAACATAAAACATTCACGACAAAGAAATTTGGATTTATCCCAGTATCTCTGCATGGGATAATAACTTTTTATTCTTAATTAAGTGTGGTACATTTGCTAGCGTGAGTCTGCAATCCTTTACATGACGCAGGAGCAGAAGGAAGTCCTGTTGGGATATAAAAAGACTGTAAGACTGGCAGATGAGCTAACACTTCATTTATTATTAGACTAAGATGTTGCACTGGGAGTGGTGATTTCTCTTTAATGAGTTCTTTAGGTGTTTGGGGTAATAAATCACTGTCAGTGAAATTTAACAAATTATCATAGTGAGGGTTTGACAGTGCAAACTTGCAGAATCTAAACTATTCCCACAAAATAAAAAACTTTCCTGCCCGAACAGCATATTTTTTCAGACACCAGGGGTATTATGTACCAATCAACCTGGTGGCATGTCTTTGGACTGTGGGAGGAAACCGGAGTAACCGGCAAAATGATTTTATTTGAGCATATCGGACTTTCCAGTTCTGAGCATATGAGACATTTTAGTATGAATGTTGTTATATGTTAAGAGGTCAGTAATGTTCTCTTGGTGTATGAATCAAAATCAAACTATGAAACAGTGCAGTGCAGTCCATCTATCATTTAAACCCACCTCCAAAAAATAAAGACTGAATAAAAAGTAAAATAAGAAGATATTTTGATCCATTTATCTAAAATCAAGGTCAGCTGGACCTTCTCACTCTTTTATAGCAGAACGTAATAAATGTAACAAACCAGGCGATAATACTGGATCTTTGGCTTTTGATTCTATTCACATCATAAAACAATCTCTTTCTTATTTAGAATGTAATTTTAAATGTTTTAGATTAATAAAATAGAACTGTCTTTGTTCCCATTTAAAAAGCATCCACGCTGTGTGATGGCTTCAAAGCTGGTGCTCTTTTCTTGTAACTAACCAATTCCTGGCAATCGAGTTACCTGGGGCGAAAGCAGAGGATGCAGTGAACAAGGTTTAACATGTAATCACACTAAGATGCAATCTGGCCTACAGTATTTCCTCAGGAGGATGGAAGATCTGAGACGTGCTGTTGACTGAGACATCGCTCATGTTTGTTGTCAGCGCTTGCCTCCAGCTGCCTGAAGCTTGGGATGAGTACTGCTGACATTCTTTACACAACACTGCCATCTTTTGGGACGAGAGGTTGTATTCAAACCGTAATCATGAGGCATGGATGGACTGGTCGTCAGGGGTGGTGGGGGCAAAAAACGCAGTTGGAGAAAGATCTTTCCAAGCCGGGTGGATGTGGAGGTCCTTGTGGAGGTCCCAGATCTGCCACTTTTTGAGTAAGCTCGGACAACAGCGTGAGTGATGGAGTGATGGAGCTGCTTTCTCCGTGAGCTCACATAACGTATTTTGTTGTTATTTTTTTATCCATTCTAAACTTATAAATACGTCCTTTGCTATCTGGGAAGCCATCAAATGTTTACATTAAGTTGAATAAATGGGAGGGGGATGCATTCACCGCAGGGATGCAAAATTGGGCACAACACCGGGACCTGCTCAAGAGTCGCCTCAGAATTCACAATTATTTACTAGTAATTTAAGGTAAAGGGTTCGCAACTCCTATATAACCCGTATGGAAATAAAACAGTCTGTTCTGTTGCTTTCTCTTCTAGGACAGTTAAAGTGCTAAACACGTAAGCAAAAAGTTGTCATATTGCCAATGTAGGGCCCTTAAACAAGGCCCTTATTAACTCTATCAGTTAAAAGGTCGAGAGTTTGAATCCCAGCCACTGTTGGGTAATTAAGCAAAGCCTTTAATTTTCTTTGCCTTCAGGTCGAAACACGAATGCTGACCCTGCGTTCTGACCCCGGCTTTCATTGAACTGTGAATATGTACCTGTACATACGGCGAATAAAGGCGTTCTTCTCGGTTGCTACTAAACAAACTGTCAGTGCTCAGTAACGGTCACAATAAAGGAATTCTACATCCAACAAACACCAATTAAATGTTCAATACCGGCTAGTAAGTGTGTGTCTGTTCTCAAATCACGACCCGTTAAATAAACACTATAAATGATTTGTACATCACCAATAATACAATTCTGTAGGTGTATGTGATATCAATCACTCCAGGAAATCAATCATATTGCCAATCCAATACTGTTGCTGTTTATAAAAAAGTGTTTATTTGTACAGGAGAGCAGTGTGTCAGGGTTTTTTATTGCTACAATTTCTAGCCTGGCTCAGTGATTTCTGTTTCCATAAGACCTATAAAAATCAGAACAAGAACATCTTTATTGTCACTATCCCAGGTATAATAAAATTACAATACAAAAATAAAATCATGATAAAACTATGATTTATGTCAATTATAAAGAATTAGCATATACATAAATACAATGAAATTATATGTGACACAACCTCATATTGAGGTGTTTAAGCTTCGTATTGTGGTGGAGCCAAAGCTCTTTCTTAATACACATCAATGACTCCTCATCACATTAATATCGTAATTATAGATCACCTCTGAGTGCCTATTGGTTGGTTGTGTTTGATTCTAATAATTTGTGTAACCTAGTATTTAAGGCACTGGGTTATTAATCGAAAGGTTGCCGATTTAGGCCCCCACCACGGTCACGTTAGCACAGTTGGACCCTTAACCTTCAATTGATTTTACCTCATTGCAGTATGAACCTTAAATAACTCATAAGGTATTTTCAATGTTAATTTTAATATAACATGGGACTCTGCAATGTTTCATTGTTTACAATGGCAATGTGCAATTTTAGTTTTTCTTTTTGTCAGTTTTGTTCATTTTTCAACTGCTATTTTTTGCAATGTCTGCATGCACATAAATGATAGTTTCTTAAATGTATTGTTTGTAACACTACAGTATTGCACCTTAACTTCACTATACCTCATATAATAGCAAATATATTCTGAATTGCAGACTGCATACTGTACTGTAATGTGAGTCTATTTGGCTAAAAGTACCATCTAAATGTCAAAAGACTGTAAAAAGGAACGAATATTTGGGTCCTTGATGATTTAAAATATTTTTTTTAAAAAAACAAGAAATCACAAGAAAAGTGTCACTAAAACAAACGCAGGGAACTGATCCTAACTACGCATGCGCGGACCGGCAGCCCCAC
>JAYDZG010000014.1:9811604-9823813 GCA_034509265.1 Microcambeva bendego
TGTTACGTTTGGGTTCCTTTCCAGTCTTAACAACTTTAGGAAGGCTGAAAAGGTACCCCAGTCACCAGTATCACGTAAAATAAATAGGTATCTAAATTGGTATTTCATTTTCCATGGTATAGGCAGAATTACATTAAGTTTAAGTACATCTAGTATATATAATTAACTTGACCCCCTTTGTACTGTGGGTGGAAACGACCCATACAAACAAGCACTGTGTAACAATCACACAAAGGGTATGGTGGAATCTAGAATTTCAGTGGTTGAGTTTGTTATTCAGGTAATTTTACTATGGTCCATTGTAAAAATAATTCATGACTACCTGGGGAGTGGAGTGACCACACTTTTACTTATTCATGTTTTGCATTTGCACGTTTTTTTTCCTATATGTGCTTTTTTTTTTAACTTTTTTGTATGATCCTGATCAGAATAAAACATTGGTAAAACATTCAATAATTAAAATTCCTTAACATGTTAAGGAATGAATACCCTCATTAATTCTGTAGTTCATATACTGCCTTCCTCAAGGATGATACTGCTGTTCTACTCTTTATTTGTTATTAAACATGATTTGTTAATTTTAGTTTCTGTTCATTTACCCTACTTGTAATTTATCCTGATTTCCTCTAGGCCAGAGGTCTCCAACCACCAGGCTGTAGACCGGTAACAGTCTGAGTGTCATCTATTTCTGTTCATAGGAAGAATAAATAAAGATTGCTTCAAATGCAATTAAATTTGCCAGCCCTAGCCTAGGGGTTAAAGTACTGGACTAGAATTCCAAAGGTCGCCAATTCAAAACCTCACTACAGCCAGGTGGCTGCTGTTGGGCCCTTGAGTAAGCTTCTTAACCCTAATTACTCAGACTGTACTGTCTCTACTGTGAGTCGCCTCGGATAAAAGGCGTCTGCTAAATGCTGTAAATGTAAATGCAACACTGTTCAGGTGTCATTGTCTTTAATCAACATTAAGTGTGATCAGCATCTCACTGCAGTGAAAAGCTAAGGGTTCCCAATGAGTTTCCATTTTCTATTGTTAGTCGGTTTTAAATCCTCCTGCCCGGCCAGTCGGTGAAAATACATCTTGGTTGTGGACTAGTCCACCCTAAAGTATAGGTCACACTGAATCTGGTTCCTTTTAATGTTTTTTTTGCTTATGATATTTTCTATCTGTTTACTCAGTGGAGGCTTTGGGCCTCTTTGGAACTGTAAAGTCGATGTTGACCCTAATTACAGAGGTTTAGAAATCAGCTTGACATTAGCACTCACTGTGGTTCACTGCAGTACTTTAGATTCAGATCAAACAGCGCGTGTGGGGCTTTAAACCTGATGTGCGGTTCATAAACGAAAAAAAAATAGAATGTGACAAAACATCACACTTGCTCTGGCGGCTGGTTTCGCCCCCTCGGATTTGTCATCAATACGTAATGAAAGAAGAAAGCCGAAGCCAAACCCCCCACCTTCTAGAGATACATACGCCGCGCGCACACACACACACGCGCGCTCATGCTAACATATGAGTATTAGCTTTGTCAGCACGAGCTGATTTAATAATCACACCGAACTTCGGACTTTGTGCAGAAACGTGAAGTTTATCTCAAGTCGTCGTGTCCTTGTCGCTCTCTTTCCCCTCTGACTGGCATCTTGCAGACCTTGAGCAAGAGCGCGTTTGTTCTTTTTTTTGTCTCCGATATCAGAAGACTGACGATTCGAAATATGACGTTAAAGTCGAATAAAAACGAACCTGCGGTGGTTCTGGAGCGGGTGAACAGCGCGCGCTCGGCTCTGTCAGACCTATATTTGGAACAGCTGCTTCAAAACAAACCCAAATCGGATAAGGTAAGTCAGTTCTATAAAACAGGACTCTAAGCTCTTTCTATAGCTGACAGAAACAAGTCAGTCACTGTGTTCTATGTGTAATGATTGTTTTTAATTGTACACTATCGTCAATGTAATGGTCATGTTTGAAAACTGAATTGAACAAACAATTGAACGAACATGAGTCAGGCTACATCTCTCATCTTATCTAGCTACCGCACACATATTGTGTCTTACTTCGGAGTGCAGTCTAACTACCATCAAAACAACTCCATTCTCGCTTCCGTTTAGTGTCGATGTATGAATGTTTTGTTATTTTGTGTTTTTAAGGTTTTGTTTTATAAAGGTACAGGGTTTAACAGCAGCAGCCTCACTGCAGAGATGATGCTGGTCCATACTAGCGCGGTCCGGTTTGTCTAAGCTGCCGGGTTACGTGATAACTTTATATCCATGTAGTCGTTCCACTCATTTCCTAATTGAGAACTTGAGAAAAAGAATAATGGCTAAACCTTGTGCTTGTCTGGTAATTTAGCACTATGAAGGCATTTAAGAGCAAGTAGGAGTAGGTTGCGGTGTTATTAAAGGTGCAGAAGAACCATTTGGAACTCAGTTTTTGTGCAGATGTTATAAATGTACTTTAGCCATAAGCAAGAAGATCCTGGTTTCGATCCCCCATCGGAGTGGGTCTTTCAGCTGGCATGTTCTCCTTGTGTTGGCTCCACTGTCCTTAGACATGGGTGTGCCCTGTAATGGACTGGCACTCATCCAGGGTGTTAGTGTGTGCATTGTGCCCATTGAAAAGCAACAGCAGCAGTTTTAGACAGTCAGTGTTTCAGTGTTTCGACACACTTGCTTTGATTCGGTCCAAGTTATCTATAATAGCATAAATAATCGTTTTAATCAGTACTCCTAATGGAAAGTGCATTCAAAAACATTCTTAATCACTGTTCAGAGTACCCAAGTTAAGGGTTACTCAGCTCTGCATCGGCCAGCTTGCCACTACTGGGCCCTTGAGGAAGGCCCTTGGGACAATCGTTTTGACCTGGGCACCTAATTGTAAGTGCACTTAAACATTTCTAATCACTGTACTGAGAACCCTTAGCAGGTGTAGCTCAGCCCTTCATCTGCCAGCCTCATGTAAAGCGCCAAACACTTGGGGGGGGGGTTCTGTAGGACTTGAAACAGTTTTATGCTGATTATGTACCTTTACTAAAATACAGAAGGGAGCATTACATAGCCTTTTCATAGACCTCATTCAACAAATGACATGACTCAGCAATCACTTTCAGTAAAATCCCATTTTTTATATATTAGCAGGCTTAACCCTGTTAGGTAGTGTATGACTTTGTAGTGTCATTAAGCAATTGGCAATTCATTAATCACAGAGTGCTTCATGAATAAAGTGGCTTTCATATGTTATCCTGATCAAATTATACTGGCTTTGAATACTCAAATAGCATGAATACTTGAACATTATGGTTTATTTGATTCTGATTGGTGGAGGGATTCTTTACTGATATAAACCCTCATTGTAATCTAAACTCTAAGCCAATTGTACCAATGGTAGTTTCATAGAACACTTTTATAAACATCCAAAACATTCAAAATTATCAATAATGAAGATTTTTTTTTAGAAAGAAACAAATCTACAGGGTATCTGATTACACCATAGAGCCAAGGGACGAAGACAAAGTGTTCTCTGGCAATGAAAGATTCTGAAGAATCCTTACTGCAGGTTGTGTTTAATCAGGACTGTAACAGAACAGGTTGTTCAGTTCTGCATTTACATGCGGGACATGAACTACTACACCAAACTAAGAAACATGCAAACTGTTCTGTGATTGTAGCTTGTTAACCAAAATTTTTTTCCGCAATAGCTCACAGAAGTGAATGTGTAGTAATTTAATTACACCAGAACATGATGGTGTAATGATGGTCTTTCCAGAGCATCCAGATTGTATAGGTTTGCACAACATTTTCATCATGTCATCATTTCATGCCGGGACTTTGGCCAATTCTAGTGTCTGGCAGTAGATATTTATATCATTAACCTGTGATGGCTGGTCTTAGGCAGGTATCCGAGGCTAGGGAAGCTTAGAATGCTATAAATAGAGACTGCGTGGCTTCTACGCTCTTTTCTTATCACTGCAGTGGAAGCAGGGAAGTCTGGGAAACAGCTTGGAGGTGGTTGTGTAACACATGTGGTGTTCCCCTCTTCTCCTGTTTATGTCAGAACAAGACCTGGCAATTAACCATTTCCTTTAGATTGATCTCAGCCCACTAAAACACACCATGCCAGAAAAGTAACGTAGTGTGCCAAAAAGATGTCCTCTACAAAACAGGCATCTTCAAGCCGGACGGAATTTTGTTGATCAATTGAACAGTTGTGACGGTAAGTGTGGGCATTAAGGCTGCTGTTAAAAGAAGACTCTAAGAATCTAAAATCATTGCTTAAAGGCATGGCTGCAGGTTTTTTGCTTATCACATAAGCAAAGCATCCTGTAGAGACACAGTGTGCTGCAATGCAGAAAGTGAAATAGATCCATTATGAATGCAGGTTTACATTACATTTTGTACTATATAGTTCTTGTTTTTTTCTTTAATTACTGACCTTAGCCCTTTCTAGTAATATGTGGACTAGAGTAAAAAGTCTTGTCAAAGCCAATGAAAATGTAAAATTCTAACCAACAAATTTGTATGAGACCCAGCAGTGGAAGCTTACTGGGTAGAGCGATGAAGGGTTGAGAGTTCATATCCCAGCATTGGGACCTTAAGCAAGACTTACAAGGTACAAACACTGACGCTGCGCTCTGACCCCAGCTTCCAAACAAGCCTTTACCTGAAACAATCTATTAGCATGTTATTCTGATAAGATAAAGCTGATAGCACAGCTTGGTAATACTGCTGGATCATTTTAAGTGCTGTTAAAAATTTAGTGTTTTAACACAGTGTTTCACTTCCTGAAATTCTGCTAATAAGGCTTCCATTGTGAGTTAAAAACGGTATGTTTGACTATAGACTTGTTTTAATTAACTGGTTGCATTTAGTGGGGCTTGTTGGCTTAATAGTCCACTGTGCTAGCGTTAGTCACGTTAGTCTGTCTGCCAGGTATCTAACACATCTTATCACCCCAAAAACACCATCCCCACAGTAAAACATGGTTGTGGCCGCATCATGCTGTGGGTATGTTTTTCAGCAGCAGGGACTGGGTAACTGGTCCGAGTCGAGGGGAAGGTGGATGGTGCTACATACAGGGATATTCTTGAGCAAAACCTGTTTTTGTCTGTCAGTGATTTGATACTAAGACAGAGGTTCACCTTCCAACAGGACAATGACCCTTTTGCAAGGCACTGTATTTGGCAATGTCTCAGGTGCCTTGTCCCCACTGTTTCCCAGTGGAACTGGGCTTGCCATAACCTTGACCAAATTATGAAATGCATTTCTAGACAAAACATATTACATTTAACATACTATCTATGTTTAATGGTGTATAAAACACTGGACAGTCGTAGGAAGTTAAAGCTGAAATGTGTCAATGTAGAGCAATCTCTTGACTAATATGGTTAAAATTAGCAAAGCTCAAATTGTGGCTGGCAACAGACCTTAGTTAGCAAATTCCTTTTGTTTTCTAGATAGATTAGTGACGTTTTAGCTGAGCCAGGCTATTTTAAGGTTCTTACTTCGTTGATCTGAGCAGGCTGTATATGCAGTTTCTTAATGGCATGTGACTTCCTCTTTCCTGTGGCCTGTGTCAGCATTTATTTAAGTGAGTTGCTCCAAAGGTGTTGTCATGTCTCTATCAGCTGGCAGGTTGCGCAAGGCCTGGTTGGAGGTTTCCACTGCAGATCAGTTTCAACTGGTTCAAAGTGCAAAACATAAATGCTGACATCTGAAATAAAAAAAAGTTGTACAAGTCAGGGCTTTTAAAAATCCTGACTTATGTGATGTTCTTTGGGGGGACGGGGGCAGAAAATTTATTGGCACTAATTTGCCGCGAAAAAAATTAAGTATCAACTAGGCATAAGC
The DNA here is from genome assembly GCA_034509265.1 of Microcambeva bendego. Lineage (NCBI taxonomy): Eukaryota > Metazoa > Chordata > Actinopteri > Siluriformes > Trichomycteridae > Microcambeva > Microcambeva bendego. Next base: position 9,817,445 of record JAYDZG010000014.1, read on the forward strand.
TTGAACTCTCAGTGAAGTTCAGACTCACTATACAACTTGACAAGGCCGTAGTAATGAATTAAACATCGGGAGGGATGACGTCTACCGATTTAAAACATTAGAATACTAAGGGATGATGCAAAAAAAAAAAAAAATCAGTTTGTCTTTGATGCCTTCTCTAAATGGATTTGTGGCTGGGTCTCAAATCAGAAGTCTACACTTTTACTTGTTAAGGTCAAATCAAACATCAGCTGTTGGAAATAAATTTTATTAATTAATTAAAATGTTTCTTGTTTCGTGAACGCAGTTGTTTTCGGAAGGGATGTAACAATGCGCCCCGAATCGAATCAGGAATCAGTTCATTTGATACACAATTCAATCGTGGTTGATGTTTTTGATCAGTTTTCTATTTAGACAGCAGAGGGCGTTGCCGCTATTCACCAAAGCAAGGCTTAAATCAAAATAGTGTGGCATTCATTATTCGGGAAATCGGGAAAAATTGTTTCGTGAACCCAGTATTGTATCGCATGGGTAGTGTATCATTACATCCCTAGTTATTGGCAGTCAGTAATGCTAATCATTCAACCGATAATCATTATCATCATTGTATTAATCATATGCGTACAAACATTCTTTCTTGCATTTTCTCCCCCTCCCACCCTTTTATGCTTCTCTGCTGAGAAACCATTATGACACCAGAGCACTTGAACTGATAAAAAAATAATCCTTGATGTGATTACTCTGACTACACTTAACGTTAATCTACCATTTAAGTGCAGATCAAAGACAAGCAGTCAAAATCTTTTCACAATATATCAGAAATACCTTAACACTCAACATTCTAAATAATAAAGAACTGATCAAACACTGATGCTAATGAGCACACGCACTGACATTTAGATTAAAGTCTGAGCTTCATCTATTCTGATAGTCCATACTCAGAAATGTCAGGGTTTTACTTAATGTCCTCTTAGGCTTGTCACAGCTATTACATGTTCACTCAATCACTTTTTATATCAAATTTTACTTCAGTTTCAAGTTTTAGCTGGTTATAGTGTTGTGGCACGGTGGCTCACTGTGCATCTCTGTTAACTCATTGCAAGATGGTCCTAGGTGGGGTGGTCTGGGTCCTTTGTGTGTGGACTTTCCATGTTCTCCCCATGTCTGTCGGGTTAATTTTAACCAGCCATTGTACTGGAGCAGACAGAGTAAAGGGTCTTGCTCAAGGACCCAACTTTGGCTGCACAGCAGGATTTTAACTGTCAGTCGCTGGGTGATAGCCCAAAGCTCTACCCACTAGGTTACCACTGGCCTTTGAAAGCTCTGAAAGTTGTTTTCAGTTCTAAAACCTGAGGGTTCAGCCATTTAACTTGTAGTAGGGTTGTCACCTTGGGAGCGGCCCAGAGAGTCGTTGTCCTACCCTGCAATCAAGGGAGTCATTAAGGTCACAAGAGAAGGTGTGACTTGTTTGATAGTCATTGCCATTAGAGTCGTTAGGGTCAAATTGGTCAAGGTGTGACTGTGAACCTACTGCCTTCCAAACACAGAGGGTTTTGATGTGCTGTTTTTAGGACATTTGTGACAATTATTTGCTGAATTCCCTTTTAAACAATCATTTAGGTTTATAATATTATCTATAATACATTATAGGTTTAATGTTTTACAATTGTACTTGCATTTGTAATAATCTGTGTAAATGTATTTCATCTTTTACATCCTGCAGTACAAGTAAAGTGTGAATGTTACCGTCGATCTTTGTCCATGAGTCTTTGTCCACGAGAAAGAAATTCCTAAACCTTATAAGGAACTTAAGGTTTTGCATTTTATCTTACGTAATCTCTTAATCAGTGTCTCAGCACATGGGAGCAAAGTCCCATTCCTGGAATCATAGTTATAAGAAATAGCCCAACCTTTAGTATGGTGATGCGGATCAGATTTAGAGTTCAGTACTACACGTGAGCTTAGAACAAGAAGTTAAAAGCTGAGTCAGGCAATAAATCTTCGCGTGCAGTTTGGATAGTTCTTGGCATCTACAGGGGTTGCGTGGTATGACACTACAATCTCGGTTCACAGAAAGTACTGTACAGTATAAATACTGTAAATAAAATATTTGTTGCCAGACATCACAACCCCCCTTACCCTCTTAACATTACTAATTTATAACATTTCAGGACTGTACATGTGCTGTCTCATACACCATAATACTTTTTTTTTTTCATTTTCTCACCACTGCACACCACAGTCTCACCACAATTGTTAGTTCACTGTGATTGGGTGTGTTCTTAGACCTTGCGAGCTGCCTTGCCGTCGTACTGCCTATTTCGTCAACTACCTGAGTAAATAGAAAGTGTTAAAAGTGACTAATTTTACACCTAGGTTTTTATTTGAATGCATCTACACACTCTTTAGTGCATGATTTAAGGAAAGTGTATTAAATAACACCCATTGAGTTTAAAGATGTGTAGCCAATTAGACTTCATTCATAAATTATTCGTTAGACAAATGAATCCCTTTTATTCTATGTATTGCTAAATTATTCAACTATAGATCTCTCCAGACTTGGGGATTAGTTCGTCCAACCTGATTTCTTCCAGAATAAGGCATACCTTGTATAGCTACATTATTCAATACCTTTATAGCACAATTTTATAGCATAAAAGTGACTCTAATCTGACATTAGTAGTAGCAAAATTGCTTAAATCTTATTGCCAATAGGAAACTTAAGGCCTGGTAAGGGCATCAAACCATTTTTTTTATAAAAGCAATGTTTTTTCCAATTTCCCATCCATTTGTGCCAACTAAATTGTCTTCAGGTGGCTACTAGTACCTGTTTGATGTTGATGAACAGTTCAGATCACTAAGCCTAACACAGAACCATGACAACCCTGTCATGTCTTTTTGGATCTAGTGAGGCATTAAAATGTTAATCATTAATGTTTAACTGCGCTAATGGCACAGCTAGACGTCTGCTATAAAGAGCAGCTAAAAGCTTTTAATGTGCAACATTTTTGTGTGGTGGTGCTGAATAAAAATATTGTCGGGTGATGTATTAAAGCCACCAGGAGTCATTTAAAACAATTTTTATGTAATATTAAATGAATTTGATTTGGTAAAAATCAGCATATTTGGCTGGACTTGACAGTTTGGATCATTATGTTGTTCTAAGATCCAATGTTATATCTCAATAGAATAAAAGCTATCTAGTAACTTTTTTTAGCCAATGCAGGTCAATAATACCATAGATTGACTCAAATGTTTTCTACTCCTGGTTGGCACCCCGTCCAGGGTGTTACCGTGTGCCTTGTGCCAGTTTAAGAGCTGGAGCTAATTAGTTATTAGCCATTATAAGTGGCTTAAGAAAATTAAGAAAATCTGAACTGAACTATTAATGCATTTTCAGATGAGCAAACAGACATCTGAAGCAAAGGAACTGGATACATACACAAATGGCAGCGCTGGCCACATAAAAGGCAAAGAAGTAATAAAGATCCGTGAGGTGGCCTTTGAAAAGCACCCATCAGAACCACTGGTACTGTGCATTGTTTTAATTATATTAAGGAAAAAGCTTCTCTAAAGATAGATATGTGTGAGTGCATCGATCTTACATCTTGAACTGTCTCTTTACTGTTTTCCAACAGGGAGTAACTTTAAAGCTGAACGAGAAACAGAAGTGCACTGTGGCAAGAATATTACATGGGGGAATGATCCACAGACAAGGTGCGTAAGGCTTGTTTCAGCCTTTTTGGAATATGATTGATACTCTAGATTTAGTTTTTCTCTGCTACATTTATAGCCTTTCTCTGGTTTTATCAGTAAGCGTAGCAATGATGACGTAGTGACATGTACTGTTCTTTTATTGATGTTTTGTGTGATGTCCTTCTAGGTTCTTTACACGAAGGAGATGAAATCACTGAGATCAATGGCAAGAGTGTTGCAAATCAGAGTGTGGACCAACTGCAAAAAATTTTGGCAAGTACAGTTTTTACACTGAAATATACTGTATGTTACACTGGTAAGTCAAGTATTATGACCACAAACTAATGTCCAGAGTAACCACAAAAAGCAGCTAGATGGGCTGCGAGTGACCTGGTATTGTGGGAGAAATCTATAGAGTGAACGCAACAATCAAGGTGGTCCCACAGATCCCCAATTTGATCAGAGGAATAAAGGAAGTCTTGGTACTGCTGTTCCAAGCAATGTTAAGACATTTCTAGCCATGTCACATTATCTTACTGGAAGATCTCATCTGCCATGAATGTATCCAGGTACACATCTGGGGAAAGGTAAAGAAAAAAATCTTCAGCATTGAAGGTACCAATGAGCTCAGTGGCCTCCATCATCCGTAAATGAAAAGTTTGGAACCACCAGGACTCTTCAGGGGGATGTTGTTACAGCCTTATCCCAAAATGCATTACAAAATGTGCAAAAAGTGAAGCACTGTGAATACTTTCCGAATGCATATAGTGTTCCTTGTCAATTTGATCTTAAAGAGAAGCAATACATAATGAATGTTATGGTGATTGATGTTGCAGAAAGACACAGATGGTGCGGTCACTCTGAAAGTCATCCCCAATCAGCAAAACCGGTTACTGGTTTGTGTGGTAAGTAAAACTGTACCTGTGACTGTTCTGTTCGTCATGCTTTTCAGACAACTCTGCTGGTGTGTACTGCAATAACCTTTAATTCCAAAATGCTCTGTTTCTTATTAGGGGAATCGTATAGTGCTCTGAATCAGGTGACTATTTAGGCACAAATAGTGGGCTAACTATAGAAAATCCTTTTTATTCTATTAACACCATGTATGTTTTTTTTTTTTGCAGCTGCTAACACACATTTTCAATTATATGCTTATTTCTATCCACAACACTCTTACAATGTGTGAAAATATGACGACACTTATCATTGAGCTTGTCAGTCATCAGTACCCAATATCACAGTATTCCGAAATAGTTGCCCATCGCCTTACTTGCAGCTCTAACAGCCTTTATTTGTCCGGAAAGGCATTTCTTAATACTTGGAGATATGTGTCAGTGAGAATTTTGCTGTTTTCTGGCTCTCAATTGACTACACTATGTAATCATAGGGGTTGGGTCAGTCAGGGCCATTGGATTTCCTCCAAACAAACGACAGGCCTTTATGGAACCAGTATTGTACCTTGGTGCGGTCATGAAGCTGCAGCCAACTGTTTCCATAATGTGTAAAGCATATAATATCGTTATTTTAATATATATCACACTTTATAAACTCCTCTGCACCCAGATTTTTATCAATCACGACTTGCTAATATTAGCCTAGGGTACAGAGTTCAAGTAAAGTGGTATAAAGATAACTGTAATCATTAAAAATGCTTGTTAAGCATTAAGGGTTAGCATAGGGGGTCCTGAGGTAATTCTCACTTTTACGTGCGGTCCTTTGTGATTTTAGTCTCACCCGGAACGACCATGTCTGTGTTTTTCTCAGACGTCTTCTGATTTATAATAAATTACAGTTAGATTTACCTACTGTTGTGTTTTTGCTGAACTTTGAGACAGTCTGATACTCTGAGTCCAGTCTTGACGCACGTCTCTGAATTTGTAGACAGTCGCAGCTTTGCGTTTAATACGAAAGAGTTTTGGCACCTGCTACACACCGTAGTTGAACAATTTAGCGCGCGCTTCCATAAAAAATCACCAGTCCTACTATTTTTATTAATATTATTAATATTTTACAGACGTTCCCCTGAAAAACTAATCAAGATAGGGCTTTAGCTGAATGAAATAAAATACTAAAAACACTGTCATTGTTATCTTGTGCCATCTACTGGTCCTACTGTTTTGCAACACTGGTTACTGGAAAAAAAAATGAAACGGAGTAATAAATGCATAACACGAGCGAGTGTTTTACAGTCTATTTTTAACATAAACCTTATAAAATGTTCATATTATTAAAAACATAACACATTTTAGTGCATACTGTAGTCCCTTTAACACAAATTTCACTTTCACATTTTAGCTTCTATTTTAGCATTTCATTAGTAGAGATTAACACCTAGCTGTAGTGATTACATTGTTTTTTCAGCATGAACTGAAATATCTTTTTCTTTCATTAATATGGAACTTAATTTAGTTTGAAAAGACCAGAAACTGCTGGGTTGGTAGATGTAAATAGCATTTAATGTCCAGCCTGCTCACTTGAATATAACACATCTATTGGCTAAGTTATCATATTGTATTGTTTGCATATCTACCCATCCAGTAGCTCAAAAGCGTGTATTTGTGTTTCTATGATACTTTGTGACAGATTAGTGTATGAATCTATAGGGTCAGTGTGACTGAGAAATGACAGTTCAGAGTTGATGTATATTATAAATAGACTAACGAGAGCTTGATATACTGGGTAATTAAGCAGATT
>JAYDZG010000014.1:9853413-9867408 GCA_034509265.1 Microcambeva bendego
ATCTGATTTAATCCATGTCTTTTCAAGCTGCCTTTATTTTCATTGTACACTTAATCATCCGTTTAAATTAATAAATTACGTACGTTTAATTAAACAAAATCTTTAAATGGATGTGCATATATGACATTTTATGGGCAAAATTCATTATTCGATTAATTTATTGCATTGCAAAAGTCATTACCACAGCAATTACAGTTGCAAGTTTATATCACATTCATTATGAAAAATTATGGAATATCTCAAGATTTTATTGTCTGAACTTCTGTAAATCGACCTCTTCATAATTTTATTTGAAAGAAGGAACACTTATTTTGCGCATTAGGTAATGTTTAAGCAAGACAAATCCCACAATGGCTCTTTAGTGTTGTGTTGAGTGTATGCTTTGGGTCATTGTCGAGTTAAAACGTAAATTGTCGAGCAATTATGGCTGAAGTTTTATTTTCATTTTATTAGACTACAAAATCTTCTACCTCATGTTTTGAGTTTATTATTAGTATTTTAACGTCATGTTTTACACTCATTTTACATTCATTACGCAAGTTTACATCAAACACAATCATGGATTCTCCAGTTTACCTCACTAGCCTGTTTTTGAGCTGTGGGAGGAAACCGAAGCACCCGGAGTAAACCCATGCATGATGTTGTGTGATGTTTATTCAATGTAATACATATATTAGCAGTAAAATGTTCTTCAGGACAACTGGGATGTTTAGTGGGGTTTAAAAAAACATTTTTATTGAAAAGTCATGTCCCGACATGCAATGTAATCCATACTTTTTCTCTTGAAAGATTCTGTTTGATTAATGAACAGACAAAACACATCGATGACATTACATTTGTAAAACTATACTTTTATTTGCAAGTTGTGATACTGTGGCATTCAAGTGTACCAGAAAAATGCACTAATCACAAAGTAGAATACACAAAATCATTCTTAATGCAGACATGATGTACGTTAAATAGCAAACAATATATTTTTGGCTGTTGATCACACATGTTGCAAGTACAATGCAACTATCCTATACGAACATTTAACTTGCAGTAAACGATAAGACGAAAACAATTTGATAGACACATTGTTTAAATAAGGCTCATTATTGCTGCTCATGCTGGATGTTGGATTTTAGCTTTTTGGCACCTAAATGGCTTCTGTATTCTGTAAAGTAGATTTTTCGATTGAATACCTAGCAGCACCTCTTTCTCCACATTTCCCAACATGTACGCTTTTAAGTGCCTTTACGCCATATTCCTTCTTATATTAATTGTTTATAATTTTTAATAAGTACTATATTTCATGGTACCTAGTTCATAGCCATTGGTAACTGTTTAGTTAGTTGTCTAGTGATTTTAATGACTAACACGTCACATTAACCTCTGAAATTAGATCTAAATGTTCACAACATGCAAGTCAATAAAATAAATTTGTATTACAAATAAAGAAAACATATCGGTGGCTTAGTGGGTAGCACTGTCGCCTCGCAGCAAGAAGGTCCTGGGTTCAATCCCCAGGTGGGGTGATCTAGGTCCTTTCTGTGTGGAGTTTGCTTGTTTGCTCCGGGTACTCAGGTTTCCTACCACAGTCCAAAGACATGCTACCAGGTTGATTGAAGACATTAAATTGTCCAGTAGGTACCTGTGATGGACTTGCGCCAGTTGTAGAGCTGGGATTGGCTCCAGCACCCCTCCCCAACGCTAATTAGGAAAAGGGATTAAATTAAATGGACTGAACTGTTTAGTGTATGTTAATATAAATGTTTAATGTGGTTAATGATAGGAGACACTACAAATAAACAAGTTATATTTTGGTACTGTATTGAGTACTGTATTAATCACAAATAATTAAACGCTAAACTATTCTGCATCGATCGTATTTAGATCCAGCATGGTAATCTAGATTGTTTTAAACTAATAAGGACATGCAACTAATAAAATACCTACATTTTTAAAATAATATTCGTAATATCTGATAATCATATTGGAAAAAAATATTTTCCATGCACAAAATTAAACTATTTGCATATTTGTACACATGACAGTGAACAGTTTCACATTAAGGAAAGAATGATCCCTGTACCATGTATGGTACATCATTTGAAGTGCTAAAATTATAATAGCCGATCCTATTATAAATAATAATTGTGTAATAAAATGTAAAGAATCATTGTTATGTCATGATTCTAAAAAAATACCTACTCCTTGATTAAACTACATGAAGGTTTTGAGAGGTATAGAAATCGACAGTTCAAGAGTTCCACTGCGGAACATTTGGTTAACCTGGCTCTTTGATTTTTAAACATCTCGTCTTCTGTTTAGGCTTGCAGACCCAGCGAACGAGCTGTGTTGAGAACATCATCTCTGGTTAAATAGCAGCCACAGAGTTGCCGGAGACCAGTAAAGGACTCTCTTCCATGAAGTACCCGCCAGTTATCAATGAACAGGACCTAAACAGACATAACACAACAACCTTGCATTATAACACTATTACTCATTAAGTAATATACATCAACAATACACGTTGGTTATATAATGTCATTAGTGCAATATGGTAAAAATAAAATCACCTTGCCAGGTTTGAGTTTAACCCACAGTTCATTCTCAGGCTTCCTCAGCTCTTCGGTGAGCTGTCTGTGAGCAACATACCAACGCTGCACCACATTCTGAGGAACTGTGTTTATAACAGCACGGTCGTAGTTGTTATACCTACACAACGTAGAGGACAAAAACACTTTAGAATACATTGCTAACATTACAAACATACCAGTGAAGGCAGTAAAAGGTGTGAGTTTACATTATTGGCACTTATTTGGATTTGCAAGATTCGCCTCTTTCTATTGATCAAACACTTCAGCTCTTTTAATCCCCCAGTCAAGGTTCAAACTTCATGTCAAATTTATTAGAATAGCCCTTTTTACAATATTATTTGACATTGTGTCAAAGGAATTTTATAGAAGCCAGGACCAAAGAAACCTTGAGAGGAACCTTCTTGGGTTGGATTTACACAAACATGATTTTAAAACACTGATTTTCATTTCAGACCTTATTTCCTTTTGTGTGGTATTAACAGATCCAGGATCAACCTCAATCTAGTTTTATCATTAGCTCTTGGTGATTAAAATGATCTTATGTCAAACTTTGTTCACTGTTACTTATGGGTTCATTTACATTGCTAAATTGAACAAAATACAAGTATTACATTTACACTGTAGATGAAACTACTAGCATAGATGGTCAACTCTACTACAACAACTGCCTGTGTAACTTTTTAATAGCTGTTTGTTTATTAGGAATTTAACGTCATGTTTTACATTTTGGTTACATCCATGAAAGGAACGTTAGTCACTCATAACTTTATCAGTACACAAGTTTATATCAAACACATTCATGGACAATTTAGTATCTCCAGTTTGCCTTACTTTCATGACTTTTGACTTTGGGAGGAAACTGGAGTACCCACTTAGCCACAGTGTCACCCCAATAGCTATGCAGAACAATTTATGAAATAAAAAAAACATACCTAATCATGAATACTTCCTTATTCCATGGGTACACACTGAGCACTGGGCCGATACCAATCATATGGTTATGGTGGCTGCCAAGGTGCTCAATGTACTCATGTTTGATGGGGACATGAGAGAGGAGTTCAAAGTTCTCAGGTGACTGCTGGAGTACCTTGTTGGCAGAGTAGAAGCCGTCCACCAACAGTGTCCGGCCTCCTGTGCCTTCATGCCTCAAGCAGTGGAAAACCTGAATCCTGCCAGGCAGATAAAAATGAAGATTCATAAGGATTTTCAGGAAGGTTTAAATATCATTCCAAGTCAGTTAACTGAACTCTAATCTTAAAAAAAAATGTACAGTAACATACACAGTATTTACCTTAGAAACTACTACATTAGGTCCTTGGGTGGCGGAGCAGGAAAGTAGGCCTGCCCACTACCACTGTGATCTAGCCATTACAATTTGGCCCTTGTCAAACTCGCTCCAATCCTTCCTTTTTCAACTGAGGATGAAATGTTTACTTGCTGCCTAATATATCCCACCCACTAACAGATGCCATGGAAAGTTAATCAATGTTACTAACTTCCCCTGTCAGTGGTCATAATGTTATGCCTGGTCGGTGCATGTTACTGTAAACTGACAGAGATTTTCCACAATAACACATTTTAAATGTGCTTCAGTTCCTATATTGATATTCAGCATTACAGGATAGGTACGTGAAAAACAATTCAACAATTAATCACAACCTTATTCTGATGATTTGCCTTTTATGGTGTCAAGGTTTGTGATGTCAAGACAATCGCTGCTGATGCCAAAGTTCAAGTTCTTGAGTCTTCATCAGTAAAGGTGAACCGATATTTAGACTTCATTATTTTCAAGTAGAAAAGGGCTCATTTACACAAAAGGTTGATGATTTACAAACTGTCCAGTAGAGGACCTTAAATTCATTTGAATACCTAGTTGAATGGCTTAAAAACTCTGTTAGCTATTTATGAATGAACAGTCCTTGCCCAAAACCAAACCTTGTGCTTTGCACTATTAATGAATGAAAACTTTTTAAATTAGCAGTGCTTCAAACATGCTTAGTTATTATAAAAAATAAACACAAAGAAGCAGTGGTCACAATTCCTGGCAATCATATTGACCAGTTGAACCCACATGATCTACAGAAATTAGCTAAGCGATCGACGTATTACATCATTTAAATGAAGCAGCAGCGTAAATCACATTAGTATTAGCCGTAAGCTATTGTGTCCCCAACACAACTTTTGTTATTGTTTTCCCTTTCAGAATTTTGCCCGAGTCTATGCACATTTTATATAACCTTGCTTACTCCTGAAACACCTCAGGACGTTGGGATACTTCTGCTTGTGAAAGAGCATCAACATAGCAATTACTCGACTGTCATGCAACTAAGATTCTATTTTTTACTTGTTTAGAGTCGTTTACAGTTCACTGTGCCTGCCAGGATGTCAAATAATTTGACCTGAATGAAATTGTGGTCTTTTATGTCAGCATCAGTGCACATAATAACTGAAAGGACACATTTACATAGACAAGGTCTTGTAGAAAGGTTTCCTTAAAGTAAAATTAAAACTACAAATGAATACATCGAGCCATTCAATATACATGTCTTGGTTTCCGAATGGGATGTCCAACAAGGTCATGGTCAGATTTCCCAGATTGATTGAAAGGCTAGAAAAAGATGATAACTCGGGTATAAACAGTGTCTGAACATATGTGACAGTCTTGTTTCCTTAATATTTATTCTTTTTTTTACATACCCACAAGGTTCTTGGAAGTATGCAGTGTCAGTATGGCGGTCCAGTGCCAGCTTTGTGTATGCAGTGTCTCCACGAGAGAAATCGGATGTAAAATCCCACAAACGTCCATAAATCGTTTCTCTGGAAATAGGAAAATATGTAGTTAATTTATTTGTTCGTTATGAATGCGGAGAGCCAAAATAAAGCTGGAAATTCCAGCTTTAGGTCAATTATTTTACAGAATACCATTTAATAACCTGAGGAAACACATGTATAACCACTAAAGCTATAAACTCCATTAAAGCAGAAACATACATTCGCATGTACTCACCTAATAAGGCTAACTCGTTTAGATACGGTCTCTGTGGCATCTAAAGTAGCAGGTACATCCTCTACGAATGCAATTCCGTACAACAAAAAGTTATTTAAAAAATTTCTCAGCTCTTCATCACAGCTCATGAATTTGTCCCAGCTGGCAGAGTGTATCTTGGCGTCCGTGTAAATCTCAGAATTCCACAAGATACGTGGTTGCATGGCACTTAGTTTCTGGCCCTCATAGCTGTTCTTTACCAGCCAGGCCAGGTTGTAGCGTGTTATATGACCATCAGGCCCTGTAGGTGGCAGATATAAGAGTGTATTATTAATTACAGGCTACTTCAGAAGTTAAGAAGTTTCGACGAAAAAAAAATAAGAGACCACTTCGACCATTAATTTTAGTTTATAAAGTATGGCTATGTTTTTGACCAGAATGAGCAGTCTATAAACTAGAACGAGAATTAAATTAGTAAAACAACACTGATCAACATGGTCAAACACATAGGCAGCAATTTTAATCTAAAATCTGGACACTCAAAGAAGCTTTAACAGAATGAAGATTTTCATGTAATGATGTGAATGCTGCGTTGAATCAGTGGCTAGATGCTTAACCAAAACATTTTGTGATATAATTCATTCTAAAACACTGCATCGCAAAAGCATATGTAGAAAAGTGACAGAAATTGTTTTAAAAATATTAATACATTTTACAAAACCAGTAAAATATCTGCATATCTATATATCTGACGAAGGTTTGATTCTTGTAACTTTTCCCATGACAATGTTCCCAAGACTTCTCTAATACTGTCCAGAGATTGTTCCTCTCATCTGGTCTGCCCCACCTAGTTTGTTTATAGTTAAACATTTGTTTCTTTGGCTTTTTCTTATGGACTTTATTCCTTTTTTATTCTTGGGGAGCGCCCTAAGATGAGCTACTGTAGCTCAAATTGCTGAACAGTTCCTATCAGTTGCAAAAAAAAATTAGGATGGCGGTCATAATGATATGCCTTATTGGCATGTTTGTAAAAGTTGGTGGTTGATTATTTCTAAAGACATTTCTAAAGTAAACAATGCAGATTGTAGTTTGATGCAAAGACCTTCAAAACTAGGCTTCAAGGCAGCTAAAACATTCGAGTTAAATCATTTTTTATTTATTTTAATACATGACTATAATCCGGTATTACTTTGCCAAACATTACACACATTTATTTATAAGAGTAAATGATCATAATGAATATCTAACCAGGTCACGATGTTTAGAATTGCACATGCTGGTGCTGACACTAAAAACATCTCCATGACAACAAAGCTTATACAATTTTAGTGACACCAACTTTGAACCCAATTCTCTTATGAAAGTCCATAATCAATGTAGCAGATAAGTTTAAGGTGTCTGCAGTGGTTACAATGTAACTTTTTTTTGCACTTGTGCAGTTGGGTTTTGTTTTTTTACAAGAGTCAAAGTTCAGATCTTTCCCAGAATAATGTCTCATACTCTTTAGTTTGGTAGAAATTTGACATTTAAAGTCAAAGATTTACTTACATGTACTTACATGTGAGGAAGAGGTTCTCTTCGTCAACCCTGGTCTTAGTGGGCCGGATTTTAAGGTCAACGGTTCCAGTGTCCAAGTTACGCTGGTTGGTTTTTGAGTTGTAGCATGAGGCGGAGCGGCAGTGGTCCCTCAGCCACACGTAGTCGAAGTGCATCACGAGGCCATCATAACGGAGTTCTGCCGATTGAAGCAATTGAAGAACACTAGCTGTATCACTTAAGCAAGGTTTAAGCACAGAGAACCAGATGGCCAGTATGGTGGCCCTAAAATGGCGTGTGACATATTGGGTGGCCTTTTAATTCTTGGAAATCTATTGTTTTATATCTGTACCATCCTTGTGAAAATTTAACATACTGGTACTTGTTTCTGTAGGTTGTTCTGCCATTAAACCAATATGTTTGCATTACATACATTAACCATAGTTCATATGCAACATGGAATGTAGCTGTTATTACAACCAGCCTAATCTGTGAGATCTATTTCTGTCTCACTCATTTTGACCCTACAATCTAGAGAAAATAGAAATCAAGTTCCTGACAAAAAAAATAGTTCAAAGCTTTCCATTTTTTATTATACAGAAAAAGGTTTACCAAAATTGATGAACTATTGAGATTAACAGTGGTCAAATATCAAATATAAAATCACAGAAAGACAATGTAATCAGCGGGTATTTAATCTATAGCTATTGTCCCCTAACAGAATGATGTAAAATAAAGTTATTTTACTTTATATTCTGCTTATTGTTGATGCAGTGGGCAGGGACTATGGGTTTGGCACTGCTGCGTCTCAAAGTTTGTAAAACAAGCGGAATTAGGCATCCGTCAGTGTTTACAATTGACCGCCAAGATAGCAATGAACGTCTGACTTTTTAGACTGTTGACTAGGTTTTTTTTTGGACAGTAATGGACCTGTGTTTTCCGTTGCCAAGGTAGGAATACAATTTACCAAAACACACTTCATTTTGAGCCTACCACGCCCATTGTGATTAATATATTCACCCAGTCGCGTAAGTACCACTGCTATCGTAACTACACAGGCACAAAACGTAAAAATAGACTGTTCACGAGGTGTAAGTTAGCCTGATTGCATGTCTTTGGGCTGTGGGAGAAACCAGAGCTCCCAGTGAAAACCCACACAGACACAGGAAGAACATGGAAACTGCCCAACCTGACAATTAAACCCTTCTTGCTGTGAGTTGACAGTGCTTGCCACTAAGCCACCATACAGTAACAAAAGATAATACATCTACTCTTCTGACGCAGTTTTGACAAGATTTTGTAGTGTGTATATATTTATGCCTACACTGGTGGTTTTATCAGGTTTTCACAGATTCCTAAATGTTTGTGGATCAGCATATGGAGTACAAGTTACCTACCAAAACAGTTGTCCAGCAGGTGCCAGTTACAGCTAGCTTGAGGTTCTGTGTGTACCCATCGCTTGCTTCGGAACTGGGTGGGTTTGGTTTCAGTCAGCACAGGACCCCAGCTCCGTTTCACCAGCTGATGGGTGGCACGTAATCCGACAAACATTCGGCTCAATGCCATGACCTAGAGATTCAAAGAACACAGTGTCAACATAACATTTCCAGTTGATTACAAATATGTCTGAAGTTATATTTTGAGAGGTGTACAATGTTAAGATCATGAACCAAGATTCAAACCCAAATAAGGAAAAGCTGGTATAAAATGGAAATTTCTAATGAAAATCAACTTTGCATTAACTTTGGTTTTTATTTTAATACAAACAGCAAAACTAAAAAATCAGGTTTGGTCTGCTCACCTCCTAGTATTTATTATTATACATTCAATGTTGCATTTGAGACCTGCAATACATTCCAAAAAAGCTGAGATAATAAGCACTTTGTAATATTGGCATTTGTATGGCTGCGCTACACAAATCCATTCTGTCATAACCTTTTTTCTGCTTTGGGGTTGTAAGATCTAGAGCTATGAGAGAATAGTGATTTCTACACATTCCTCCATTGAGGGTGTAAAATCGGTGTTTTTTCAGTCTACAGAATACTTGTCAGGTCAGGACATTTTGAATGACAAGGTTTAGCTCGCAACATTTCAATACATTTCAAGTTTGTTTGACAGGATTGAAGTCGGCATTCTGTGGTCCCACCAAAGTTGTCAATCCATGTTTTTTTAAACGTTGCTTTGTACACAGTGGCACAGACATGCTAAAACAGGCAGAGGACAAAATTTTGGGTGTAGCACATTTGCAAAAAAAATGTTCAAACCAATGTGAAACCAAATTACACCAGGTGAAGTAAAAATCTGAAACAAAAAGGGTGGAAGATATTGCCTACTGCTTTATGGCTGTGGCACTGGCACTCCTCATTTCTGTGATATACCTGTCAGGACTCCTAGGGGTCGAGTTTTGCCCGCTACTTTTGGGCTTTTTTCCCGATCATGTAAAGTGCAGTGTTTCTGCTCTATTGAAGCTGGCACCTGTCTTTTCTGTTCTTAGTTCGGCTACATTTGTGGTGTTAAACACATGTGACACAGAGTCTTTCCATGGAAAAGCCTGAGTTGTAAAGGGATGAACCCAAGTGCAGAAGACTTAAACAAGGTAAAACAACCCTGGCTGTCAAGACGTTATATCAAAAAAAGAAGGGGAAAAACTGAATCAATAAACAAAATAATAAAATGCAGCTGGCATTAGTAGAATGTAAAAATACACAGGTGACTACACTGCAAGGTACATTTTAAGTATGCATAAAAATCCCAACAATGCTGCAACTGATACAATCATAGGATACAACACACATACAACCATGTTATTGCCATGTTAGTGTCATTGCAGAGCTGAAAAATGGTCCACTACCAAAACATCATACTATGAGGTTCCCTTTGATAGATAAATACATACACAAAGGTCGGAAAGGGTCAACACAGAGATTTGACTGGGTAGCACTTTCCTCTCACAGCAATAAGATCCTGGGTTTGATTTCCAGGTGGACCTGTCTTGGTCCTTTCTGTGTTGAGTCTGAATGTTTGCCCTGTGTCCAAGTAAATTTCCCCCTACAATCGAAAGACATGGTAATACTATGTGTGTGTGTGTGTGTGTGTGTGTGTGTGTGTGTGTGTGTGTTCAATATCATGTTGATACTGAATGCAACTTGTTAAGTATTTACCATCTAGGTTTAAAAAGTAAACCTTAGTTTCAACTAACAACTTTTCTAAAGCCCTATTGAGTTAAGTTTTCCTAGGAGCTAGGATTAAATGTGTAGGTTTTAAAGACCCCCTGCCAGACAAACAGTCTAACTGCTCTGACTAATAAGATCCCATGCCCCTTTTAATCATAACCAATTAGAAAAACTATCACAATTCATAGATGTTTGAGGCATTTCCATTCTTAGTATCTTCCTAGTCATGCACTTTAATAGATGATCAATATCTATTCAGAGGGTCACTGCTTCAAGCCTCATTACTACCTGGTTGCTGCCATTGGACCCTTGAGCAAGGCCCTTAACCCCTGATTGCTCAGACTTTGTACTGTAGTGTAATGTTAATGCAGAAAATGTACTTTCATGTAAATGTATTATCTGTTAAATGTATAACCCACCACGAACCAGTCAAAAGCATAGATAACCAACTACTATGGGAGCAGTAACAGCAAAACTAAAACCTGAAAAGTACTGTTCAATGAAGACTGAAAACACAATGGGTGAAGTTTATTTTATTGGTTTGGATGATGTTGAAAAATGTGAGTCAGACCAGATAGTGAACTCAGAACAACAGAAAAAAATATAATCTTAAAACTATTGCTGTTTTAAGATTATGCAAAATGTATATACATGTAATAAACCAGTAATTAACAATAATGGCTTTTCATAATGTACATTTTAATTCACAATGATTATTTATGTGTATTTGCAGAACTGAACATATGAAGTGAGCAAAAATGTAGCATGTGCAAACGTTTCAATATGGTCAATTCTAACAAAACAGGCAAGATTTAAGTTCAATGTAAAAAAGGGCTAACTTAAAATATAAAGTTAGCTATATACTTATCTAACAGGGTCCATTATTTTGTTCATAACTTTTGTGAAAAATGGACACCGTAAGTAAAATGCACCGATACTTACTCATTAATAAGGATTGCTGGACTTGACAGATACGCTCTTACAACTCCAAATGAACCAAAACTTTGCAACGTTATCGAGGAGACATACGTTTGTAATTAGCAATGTAATTTATAATAAACTATAAGCACAGCAGGACCCACAGGTTTATTGTCCCGCCATGCAGCTTGAAGCAACGTTAAAGTCCTGCTCGCGCAAAGCGTTTTATTAGAAATGGTGTAAAAGCTCCGCCCACCGGTGCCGTGACGTCACAAACTGGACCGGCTAGTTTTTTTTGCACAA
Organism: Microcambeva bendego; assembly: GCA_034509265.1. NCBI lineage: Eukaryota > Metazoa > Chordata > Actinopteri > Siluriformes > Trichomycteridae > Microcambeva > Microcambeva bendego. The sequence goes on from JAYDZG010000014.1 coordinate 9,864,912, forward strand.
AGAATACTTTCAGAGATCTCTGTTATGGAACACTTAATTAATTAAGGACAATTATAATATACAAAAGGAATTATAATACAATTATAATACAAAAGGAAAAACTTCACTTACAGCACAAAACAAATGGTATAACTCTATTACCTTTTTAAGGAACAAAGCTATAATATGCAATGCTATCTCCTTTTAAATATGATCAGAGTTGAGCTACATCTAGTGACAGGTAGAGAAAAAATAGAAATAGTAACTAAATAAGCATTAGGCACTTAAAACCTCAAATCAGAAAGTGTTGGGGCACCATGGATGCAAATAATAAAAGAAGAAACAAAGTTTCTTGCATTGTTGAAAAATGTATGGGCGTCTTTGGAAAAGATGACATCTTAAAGGCAGAATATGTTGCTCTAAGATCTCAAAGTATTTTATGCTTTATGCTACCACCAAAAGGTGCACATAACCTTTGCTTTCTTTTAACTTCAATTCAAGGTTCATTTGTATCATATTGAATATATGAATTACTTGAAAACTATGAAACAATGACATTTTGTTTATTTTTTCTAATACTGTATTTATGTTTGTGTTGATTTAAAAGTTTTTTACATTACATTAGTATATTACATCCAACAGGTAGAATTAAAAGAACAAACTTTGTACCGAGGTTAAATATTTTATTCAAACAAAAGCAACAAGACGAGAAGTGCATCTACTGTTACAAGGAGATGTTATTTTTCCATGACTTCCAACACAAATAAATAATGTTTAAATGAAACTCTATAACACATTTATTAGAGGATTGGATGACCCACAACAATTGAGAAGATTTACTTCACTGAACAATTTGCCCAGGTTGGCTTAGGGAGAGCCTTTGTGGCTTTGACCCAAAGTAAGTCTTGGACAGAGAAATGTTCATTATCCACCACTGAGAAACAGCATGTGGAACGATTAAGAAATGTTTTTCCATGGACCAGGTCAGTGCACAAAATACTTACTTCAAGTTCTTCTAATCACGTAATTTCAACAATTAATTCACTGAGAATTCAAACTTGAAATATCATTCCTAAATAAATGATGTACGTGTAAACATATGCTAAAGGATAGTCATCTGAATACAGACAAAGTTGCATGTGTCTGCCTTGGCCTTATGTTGGATTGGTGTCCTTCCTATGGTATGTTCCTATATGGTTTCCAATGAATCCAAAAAACAAATGCAACCCTGACCAGAAGTATTAGAATTAAAATAAATTAAAATGCACCCAAATCACAGCCTTGATGTTATTTCACAATAACAAACTCACTCTTGTGCTCAATTGCATCATTTTACCCTGTTCCAACTTTTTGGAGTGTGTTGCCCTAAATGCAGGTTTATGTGTGTAAACAGTTTAAATAATTAATTTGCAGAAAAAAACAATTTCAAAGACATATATTTTTTAAACACCGCTAATTAGTGTAATACAGAAGTTGAAGAAATGTTTGTTATCGTGTGAAAACTTTAGAGTTTCTTTTAAGGAGTTTTGCATTAAATTAACTTCAATAAAATTAAGTGGAACATTATATTTGTATTTCAAATGTAATCAAAAGCTTGATTACATGTCAGCTGAAAATCTGAATACTCTAAATACTAATTACTTTCAATGAAACATAAATGATGCTGTGACTTTGTTAATCATTATTTGCTTACGTTAGTGCTTTTGGCTGGATGGGGAGTTTTGTTGTAAAATGCTGATAAGAAAGCGCTTTATCAAATCCAAAGAATCTTTATTTCGATCACTTCGGTTTCAATAAAGTTATCAAATCTTTTCTTATCTTATCTTAATTCTTCTATCAAAGAAAAACATTAAGGACAGACTGACATTCTGCAGGAAGTATAGGGATTTGACTGCAGATGACTGGGGAAAAGTTATTTTCTCCCATGATTGTGAGCACTACCATGAGCCATGTGTCATGCCAACAGTGAAGCATCCTGGAAGCATTCATTTGTGCCGTTGCTTCTAGTCTAGGGGAGTGGGTTCACTCAAACATTTTCTAAGAACACTGCCAAAATGGTATCAAAACAACCTCAAAGAGCAACTTCACTCTATGATCCAGGAGCAATTCAGAGATAAACAATGCTTTTTCCAGCATGGAGCACCATGTCACAAGACAAAAGTGATAACCAAGTGGCTTGGTTAACAAAACATTGACATTTTGGGACAATGAACAGAAAACTCTCCAGATCTCAATTCCACGTGGTCAATCCTCAAAAAGAGGTTGGACAAACAAAAACCCAGAAACTCCGAGCAACTCCGAGCACTGATTAGGCAAGAATGGGTTGTCATAATTTTTTTCCCCAGAAGTTGATATCTAGCATGCTGAGACGAATTGCCGAAGTCCTAAAGAAGAAGGGTCAACACAATATTAAGTTTTTTGCTTTAACTGGGTGTATTTGTCAATAAAAAAGGTTGTTCTTCATTATACCATATAAACCCTCAATATTCTGACAAACGGTTTACAAAAACGGAGGCTG
>JAYDZG010000014.1:9944566-9954969 GCA_034509265.1 Microcambeva bendego
CGTGGCACAGAGGCTCTGTTGCCTCACAGCGAGAAGGTCCTGGGTTTGATCCTCAATTGGGGCAATCTGGGTCCTTCCTATGCTTCTCCACGTGTCCATGTGGGTTTCATTCGGGTACCCCGGTTTCCTCCCACAGTTCAAACACACTGAATTGTCCTGTAGGTGCCTGCGATGGACTGGAGGCCTGTCCAGGGTGTCACCGTGTGCCTTGTGCCCACTGAAGAGCGGAGATAGGCTCCAGCACCCCTACTCGACCCTGATTAGGATAAGTGATTAAAGAAAATGAACTGAACTGAACTGAACATGGTTTTGAATCATTAAAAACTGCAGTGATGGAGAAAATTACAAGATATTATTAATATTATTATTACCTGATCAAAACGTTAATATTTGCCCTAAAGGCTTCTAAAATTGTTCTAAAATCAAATCTGATAGCTCGGTGATCAAAAAGATTACACAGATAATTTTTTTTTAGTTTTTTTCTCTTACCATTCGAGTTTATTGTCACATGACACAAAATGCTTTTTTTAGATTGACAGTCTATGACTGACAGGAGACAAAAATGCCATTTGGAGAACAGGGTCAGCAGGTCAGCTTCCTGCCATGTCATAGCTAAAATCCCTTACTGGGGTGTTTCCTGCCTTGTGCCCAATGATTTCTCCTTCCTAACAGTATGTCTCTGAAATCACAATAAACAAGGTATTCTTAAATGCTAAGCTTGTATGAAATAAATAAATAAATATTTGTGTGCTACCAGGTGTATTAGAACTCGGTGGGTATTGCCCAGAATGGAAAGACTGGCTACAACCTTAGAAATGATAATTTGACAGAGCTATTTGATTGAATTGGATGAGTGCTGTTGCTTATTTAAAATTAATGGATGACAGGAAGTGCATTGCATAATTATGCATATTAAGTATAGGTCTTGCAAATTCATAGACGTTGGTGCTCTTACACCTTCCCACTACAGTATACAGCCAAATTTACTTAGACACCCCTCCTAATGATTGAAATTGTTTCTGTCACATTCATTGATAACAGGTGTTTAAAATAATAAATAGTAAATTTTAATATTGTGGTAACTATTTGTGAAACCTTCTTTCTCATAACATCATAATGACCTGGATCACACTAAGGTACTAAGACATGGGTTAATGAGCTGTGTGTTTTCATAATTATACGTTAATAAAATATCTGCAAATAAGTTCTAGTTGTACATTTGCAAGTGTTTTAGGCTTGCACTGTAACAATATTATTGATTGTATGCACCTGTTAGCAATTGTGTGTCTGAAATGTGTAAACTTAACAACTAGGCAAGGTGTCTGCATACCTTTGACCGTATATTATAAGTCCCTTTACGACTTTATTTTGCATGTGATGCAGCCCAACTGTTGAGAACCACTGATCTACTCCGACTTTATCTACAGGACAAACAAACAGTACCTTTTAATGCTTTACCCAATGTAAGCAGTTTCACAACAGCCATGATTTCATACAAAAATACAATCACACATCTGACCAAATGTACAACCACATTAGCAGCGAGCTTGTTCACACGCACACCAAATAACCAAATACAGTAAGGGAGCTCTGGTAATGTTAAACAGTGCAGCGCTGGTGTATATGCACATTCATGAAAGGAGATTCCAGCACATGATGATTACATAATAGGTTTATCAGGAGGACCAGTGTCAATCTTTCTGTTTGGTAACTAGGCTCAAACATTACCTTTCGCTCCCTTGACAATGCTGTAAACACAAACAATATTATATTAAAGTAAGATCTGGCACAATATCAAGAGTTATATTCTCTGGTTTAGCAGGTCTGCCCTTTTGGATCGTTTGCTCAAGAACCTCTGTAAACATTGCACACCAACACTCATAAACATTGACTCTGTGCTGAACGCAGAGCATGTAACAAAAATTGTAAGCTGTATAAGGAAGAATGCAATACCCCGTACTGTGTCTGGCAAAGGCAGTACATTTACAGTATATTTTCTGGCAAATCACTGTATTGTACCGAACAGTGCCAGAAGATGCATTCTCTGATCCTGATCCAAGCACATACAATGCGATGGGCTTAATAAAATAGGCTCCTGTTTATTGCTGACGAGGAGCAAGCTGATACCTGAAATGATTACCCGGTTGAAATGTTAATAGGGGAAGGTTGAAGATGTCAAGCTGGACTCTTTCACTTTTTCCTTTTCGTAACGGCAGCTGGCTATATCACAAGCAGCAACCTTCACCTGTTGCTCCTTGTCAGAGGCTCAGATTTCCTCCACCTTTAGAAAAGGGGGCGCTGGGCTACAAGTCGCCTTCGGCTTGTAATGGAATGTAAAATGTCTGTCTCACACAAAACAGAGTTTATATGTATCGAAACTTTATCATTTATAACATAATGGTCGAATTCCAAGATCAGTTTTTACTGTAGCAGGACGATCCAGGCATGAGTGGTTCCAGGGCTCACTTTTTTGAATATCTCTGAGCAAATGAAATGACATTATTACAGTGAAAAAATGTGCTGAAGGGTCATGAGGTAGCTAAAAGTAAAAGTATCCACACTGTAATAATACAGTCACCGTCCTAAATTCAAGTTTTGCTTAGTACCTAGAAGTGCCAAAAAGAATTTACCCATTTGTGCCAGAGGCACTGCTATAGGGCTAGAATCAGCACATTCCCATGTGTTCACTTAGCAGTTTCTGAAGTTATTTAAAAGCAAAGAAGATTTCTCAAAGTAATAGTTATTTAAATTACAGATGTTATATTACAATTCCCATTAGTGTTTGAAGTCTTGCTCGCTAAGGAGCAAGTGCCCAGCTCTACCATTCCACAATCAGGAAAAGAAGTCAGATTCGGGCTGGATACCTTTGAGTGTACTTGCCAGCTGTGGCCATCGTAGGTATATCCGGATTTGTTCAGCGTGGGAGAAAAATGAGAGCGTCTCAGACACAAGATCTCCTGAAAGGTACATCTGAACTCAGGACTCCGACAGTATATCAGAGGATTGAAGGCTGAGTTGGCATAACCGATCCAATTCAAGATCCTGAAGGGTGTCTTAATGTCTTCCTTATTCCAGAGGGCTGCTGTCACATTGAGCATGAAAAATGGCAGCCAGCATAGTGTGAAGGTGCCCATGATGATGCCCAGAGTCTTCAGTGCTTTGTGATCTTTCAGACAGAACCGAGTCTTGCGGTTCCTCACTTCGGTACCATCCTGCGCAGCTGCACACTGTAAACGTACGCGTCCTTCTATGCGGTCGATTTTCTGCAGTTGTCTACGGGCCTCCTTGTAGACGCGGGCATAGAAGAAGACCATTATTACTAAAGGGGTGTAGAAGGACACAGTTGATGAAATCACAGCGTACGGTGTGTTAGTGTCGAACTCGCAGCAGTGGGTATCATTCTGACATTTTATGGCTTCTTCTGTACTTGACATCCACCACTGCATGTGGATCGGCAGGAACGATATAAGGGCTGCCACAGCCCACACTACCAGTACTATCCACCAAGCTCTGCGCTTGGTAAGCATCGATTGGTACCTCAGCGGCTGTGTGATCGCCAGGTACCGGTCTAAAGCGATCACACACAAAGTCTCGATGCTCGCTGTCACGCAGAGGACGTCGGTGGCCGTCCAGAACGTGCAGAAGAAGTTTCCAAAGTACCACTTGTTGAACAGAATGTAGCAGGCCCCAAAAGGCACAACCAGAAGTCCCATGATCAGGTCAGCGCAAGCCAAAGAGCTGATGAAGCAGTTAGTAACCGTCTGTAAGCGCTGAAAGCGTGCGATAGCAGTGATGACTAGAATGTTTCCGAAGACAATAACCAGGACCAGAATTCCCATCAGGATTCCAAAGACCACGATTTGTACATCGCTGTACTGAGGTGACGATGCATTGTTTGATGTATTGTTGTCCATCTCCAGGATCTACACTATGAAACAATTGACCAGAATCAGGGCAGAAGTGTAAGATTTACAAATTTTGATTTTAAAGCCAAATAAAAAAATAATTAATTTATTTCTATAATATTAAGAAAACTAGGGATCATTATTTTAATAAATATTTAATATGCACTCACCTTGAGAAGCACTCTCCACTCCTCCAAACAACTCTTTGTAGTTTATAGATCCATAAAATAGTTATATTATATTCCTTTTGTTTTTTAACAAAGTGTTATTAATTCACATGTTGTTTAGCAGTTGGTGCTCTGAGACAGTTCCTCTTCTTGCTTTTTTTTCTTCCTGCTGTTCTCTCTTGTGCTTTCTCTCGCACGCCCCTGTCTCTCCGAGCACTCGCGGCATTTGAGCACATGAGAGCTCAGTAACTGAATGTGCCTTTGACAACCACCTAGAGCCTTAGAACAGCCAGTGACATCATGGCCAAACCAGCCAACCAGAAGCTTGGATTCCGCTTCAGATCCAGATAGCTGTGTTTATGAACTGTGGTGATCCTTTCTGTATAAAAGGAAACAAACAAAAAATATTTTAGGTTTTAGTTTTCTTTATTATAATATGAATTTGTCTGTTTCAGCAAAAGTGTGAAGTTTCCATTATTTTTAAATAACAACGGAGACTGTAATAAATATTGATATGCTAGCCAAAATCTTACTACAGAGGTTTGGAAAATAGCCATTCCTATACCAGCCTGAATTGGTGTATGAAGCAAAAAGAATGTCTTTATTTTACATATGTATGCATACATATCCCATGCCATCTACTTTGGAAGCTCAGGTCAGAGCACACGGTCACCTATTCCAGTGACCCTGGAGCAGCCTTACTCAAAAACATGACTGTGGCCACACAGCAGAGGCTGGATTTGACCTGACAATCTTCCAATTTATAGCCCAGAACTCTACGTACTGAGCTACCAATGTCCCCGGAAGGTTTACATCCCATAATTCTACCTACCCTGGACTTTATTTGAACTAGAATACTGATTGCAAGCCAGGTTCATGCCATTGTGTCTGAGCTCAGAAATGCTCTTTTGACAAAATGGGCACAAATTCCTACATAGTCCAAAAGTAGAAGGAATGGGAGAGGGGGTGGGGTTGACTTTATATTAAAGCCTATATTTTTGGAACAGGATGTCCGACAGCTAGTGTATTTATGAGCAATATTATTCCCACCTATAAAAGCGTCATACAAACAGACTGGTGTGTTTGCAGAGGAATTTTTAAGGAATGGAGGTTATGCTGTTATTTATGACACATGGGAAGGAATAGAAAGTATTTAAATTAAATGAATATGGGAAATAAATAATGATTAGAATAATGATTTGAATAATAATTAGAGTAATGAATAAATGAAAACATGTATTCACATTTGCCACTATGCTAATATCCAGTGTTAAGACATAATTCAAATGTTTTAAATAATCAGAGTTGTTATGGCCATTCCTGGAAGAGAGAAAGAGTGTATTTTGTCCTCACGCACACTGACTGAGGGCACTCTAAATCAATCATTTACTCAAACTAAACCTTTTTACAGCATGAATGATACAGGAAAATCACCTTTAATATAGCAGCTTTCGGTTCTCCTATGGAAAATCAGACAAATGGTCTAGCCTGCCACCACTGAAAGGGAACCAAGTCCTTGCATTGCAACAGCGACTCCTGTTGTCTAGTCAATAACAAATCACTAGTGGTGGAGAAATAAAGTGTGTAAAATTCCAGTACCATTGTAAAATACCATATCTTACAAAGCTTTTAAGACACTACAATACTTTGTTGACTTTGAACCTCTCTGTGAACCCCCTGTACCTCACAGAACCCCTGTGTACCCTTCTGAACCTCTGTGTGGACCCCCTGTACCTCACCGTAGCTCTGTGGACCTTCTGTACCTCTGTGTGGACCTTCTGTACCTCTTCGTACCTCTACGTGCCCTTCTGAAACTCTCTGAGAGTTCAGGGCTGTGTACTCTGACTAGCACCATATCATGCTTAATTAGCAGAACCAGCAGCTGATCCCATGGCCACCATGTCTGCTAGGGGGTGGGTGACTGGACTGTAGGTGGCATCTTCATACACTGTGCAAGGACCCTGATTAGCAAAAGAAACCCCTGTGCAAAAAATGCATGGGTGAGAAGCGTAGGGCTGTGTGCATGTTAGAGGAGGCGTGAGTTCCTCAGAAGCGGAAGACAACATGAATGTGCTAACTCGAGAGAAAAATGTAAGGTGTGTGTGTGTGTAATATACATTTGTTTCTGGCTGTTGGTTATGTACATGATAAACATAATTAACATATGTACAAAAATATAAAAATATCACGAGATACATAATAAAATGACAATAAAAATGTATATATGCAGATTAATAGATTTGAGGACTAACAGATCAAAAACTTTCTGTTGAGCAAGTTGAATCCTCCTTCTCGGGTAGCTTGGACACTAATTGTAATAAATTGTAATGAATTTACACACATACACATGCACAACATTATTTAAACTTGCAAATAGGAATAAACAAGCTATTGAACCCTGGACTTCATGGCTTGTTTTTAGCCTGACAGTGCAGTAGCCCCTTAGACCCAGGTGTGTGCTTTTTCAAACTATGTCAAATCAATGTATAGCATTCTACACAGAGCAAATTCCCACAGCAAAGGCTATGTATACTTTGGTGAAAGGAGGTTTGCAAAGAAAAACTCTCATTAAGTGTATATTCTTGTAAATTGTAGATTTAACTCTCATAAAGTAAATTATTCATTCAAAATCGAATCCACAACAATTGATAAGCAATCGAGTCAATTTGTTTAGCAAACAGTGTTTTTCCACATTTGGTCTTATTAAGATCACATGAAGAGACTAGAAATTTCTGTGGGTCTTTTGATGTTATCCGTTCGTCTCTCAGCAATGCTCAAAGCTCTCCGTGTTATCTTTTAGAACAAGAGACAAGAGAAACAGAACTGCATTTACTACATTTGGAGATCACTTAGAAATGCATTTGTAGCCTATCCAAGCTGTATTTGTTTCTATTTTTTCAACATTTGATTTGAATGAATCATGGTCTGTCATATCAATAGACACAAGGAGTATATTATTGCGCAAGCTGACCACTTATTGACAGGCCTTACAAATACTGAATCATTTTGACTGAACAAGTTTCTTAAATGTACAACATGAGCAAAAATGCAAATCATAAAAAGAGTTTCTGTCATTGTCATTTCAGTATGAAACTGCAATGCAAATGACACTGACACATACGTATATCATGTTCACACCGTCTACAATGAAATAACAATCAAACTAAATGTAAGGAAAACTTATTTGCATTGTATCTGTAGCATAACACAAAGTAAGACATGATTTGTGACTCCAGAGAACATTTTCACTGCTCTAGAGTTCACTAGTGTATTGCTTTACACCTCAGTGTTTGCTTAGCCATGAAAACCCATTTAATGAAGCACCTTCAAAGAAGCTTTATAGAACTTTCTTTTCCTTGGCCAGTATGTAAGACACACTTCCTAGTGATTTCCTCAAGGTGAATAACAGAATGGATTGTTAGATAGACAGATAGAAAGATCCAATTCTGTTAAGATTATAAAATAAACTATAGCTTAAGATGGACACTCGAAAACAGAGAATTCTGAGAATTCTCATTCCTAAATGTCAATTCACAAGCTTCTCTTTAATTATGGAATGGCAGATGGTCATGGGATGATTAACAATTGCATGTTCATGATTATTCATGGTCCTGGAACTTTAATGAGTGTACAGAGGTCGAGACGTTGCTAAATCCATTTAGAATTTGTTTGCTTCTGCTGTAAGTGATGTCCTATGGGACACTGTATGCTTTCTTACCTCTTCCTGAGGTGGTCTCAATGGACTCCTGTCCAAATTCATTATCATCTAGCTACAACAGGTTCTGTCAGGAAGATTCAATTATCAACTGTTTGACCTTTGAGTACAAATATCTAGACAGTCCACGATAAGTGCTATCTAATACTGAAGGTAGTTTAAATTATTTACGTGTGAGCTTTAACTTAGATAATACATGACCAAATATTTTGACATTATGACCAGGACTATTGTTAAGCATTTCAAAAAGAGTACAGACAACAAATTATTTCATGTAAATTATTATAAAAATATTATTTTGAGAAATTGCTGTTAATTAGCCACAAGATCATGATGATATGAAGTAAAGCCTCACTCATAAGGCCTAGCATTCCTATTCATTCCAGAAGGTTTACATTTTGTTTTAGAAGTCACTCGTGCCTAGGATCATTCTGAAACTTAAACATGTCAAAGTAAAAATTAGGAGCTTAGCCCAACTCTCCATGGACATATTGCTGCTTGGCCATGTTACCTCAATAATAATGTTTTGATCTATTTAGTATAATTCCTGCTGCTGCCAATATTTCTAAAGGTTTCTGGCTTGGATATGGTAACTGTTGATAATGGGTGTGTTCTAATAAGCACAATAGAAAAATAAAACAACATTGTGGCTAAAATGTGGACAATTACAAATGAATGATTACCAAAATAACAGAAACAATGAAATGAAAAACCTCAGCAGTCTATATCAGGGATAGTGCAGAACTCGTCGTCACAACATGACAGGCTGCTTCTGCCAGCTGAGGCAACTCAGTTTTTTTTTTTTAAAAAGAAGACACCTGTCAAGATCAGCAATGTATAGGCAGCACCAAAATTTCACCAGCAGGCACACCATTCATATAATGTGTGTTTTCCGGGCTAAGTCTGCAACAGCAAAGGGATGCCATGTTGCCTCTGGGGCAATATGCCCTCCCAATATGGCCCATCATGAGGCACAAATGGCAAACTCTCTCAGAGAGTTAAAGAATGCAGATATCAAACTCCGGTGGAAAAGACCAGGGTGGCCCAATGTTTCCAATGAGAAAAATGTATTAATGGGCGAATGAGACACAGGTGTCATCAGGAGACTTGTACTTCATCAGCGTCTCTGTGCCCCCTCTGTCGGCCAAAATGGCAAGGCAGAAAGACATTCAGCAAATGCCACAATGCAGTAAATCAGCTACAAGGACTGCTGGTGCATGGCACAATATATAACAAATTTGCTTGTTATGTAAAGTACACTGATGATTGCTGGATGTTAAAGGTTTCTTATTTATCTTCAGAATGTTTCATCTTCTCGCAAATGCTGGGGGATGCTCAACCTTAACTTGCAACATGTAGGCGGATTTGAGCTGTAGCTTTGGCACTTTAGGGCACTTGAGTAACCGCTACAAGAGAATATAAACCACCACGAATTACAAACCACATACTGTTAGTACACATAAACATAATGAACATTTTATAGCCTTTTAAAATCACATCCGAAACAATCATTAACCCCCTAGATGATGGTTAATTGTTTAAATATACTTGTACTTGCACATAAAATGCATGCTTGAGATTTTATAATTTACTAGAATTTCTTCTCTACTTGGTTACTTTTAAAGACATCAATAATAGGGCAGAATGGACAGTTGTTACTACAACCAATGACTCATTCTTTAATGAATTGCCAAATGTATGTGGACACTTATCCTTTCAGCTACAGGCGTATGTAGCACTCTTGGGTCAAAACAAGAAGGGCCAGGATTCAATTCTGTGTGGTTTTCTCCCCCAACCAAAGACAGAGAGTGTGAGTGAAATTGCCTGTGTAAAGTAAATGCTTTTAAGTGGGGTAATTGTACTGACAGAGAAAGGGTATTCCCCATACTGTTTATTTTGTGGAAATAGTATGTGGAATACTCTTTCTGTGTCAGCATGATTACCCCGCTGAGAACAATGCTAGGCCAAGAAAGACTTGGTTTGACTAGCTGTGTGCCAATGAGCTCCAGTTACTTACATAAAGCCCTTATGTGACCCCAAATTAACACTTCTGATGTTGTAAGATAAGTTAAATCTATCCCAGAAGTCATACAGATTTTCACAGAAAAACAGCAATTCACTATATAAGCCAAGTATTTTAAAATAGGATCTCCAACAACCTCATCGTCAGTTGTACCAATAGTTTTGCATTATATTGTATCTTCTCGAAATAACACCTGCAAAAAATAAGCTGCTTTTTTATTTGTTTTTATTCTAGTCAGCTATTTTGGTACACTTGAGAACTGAAAAGCTCTTTTTTTGCATGAACTGGGTTTGGACTCTTCAGAAGCTATCTTTCTTTTTCAAATCAAACATCTCTATCAGGGGTGTTAAACTAATTTTCACTGAGAAACTCATCAGCATTATGGTGGCCCCCAAAGGGCCATTTGTAAAATATCCTTCTGTGATTGCCTGGGTTTTAATTCTTTTTTATTAAAAATTAATAATTTTTAATTCTTGGACAAATTTATTTTATTGGAAGCTAAAATAAGCATAAATTTATATTGTATATCTATATTGTTCTCCTTTACAAACAGCACAGCCTCATTCTTAACTGCTGGGGGGGGGGGGGGGGGG
>JAYDZG010000014.1:9977986-9988199 GCA_034509265.1 Microcambeva bendego
ACACCATTGTTTAGAAGCTGTGAATGGAACTGCAATCTATAACTCTTTAAAATTTTACCGGTAATAACAAACAGTAAACGTAAACAGGGTGTGAACGATCTGCTGAAGGAAGTCTGTGTGTTGCCATCCAATGTGTGAGCACCGGATACAAAGAGGATGAGAAAAAGGTCACTCTGAAGCACAGTGCCGCCTGTCCCCATCTGACTTCCTTTGCCGTGTGAGGGTCAGAGAATAAAAAAAAGGAAACTTCTGCTTGTCGGTGTAAATAAGGGAAGGCATTTAACCCACACCCTGTATCACGAGCCAAAAACCTTTAGCCTTACTCTGAAAGTAAATGAGACGTATAGTTGTTTGAAAATCAAGCTGTGTGGAATAGTTACACTTAAAGAATCTTAGTTGAGAAAAAAATAATTCTGTATGATTCTTTAATTTAAATTTCAATGCACTTAAGTAGTCTAGAAACAATATGAACACATGCCCACAATACAAAATGGACATTCATTATGGGACAACTGGCAATTCAAATAATCTTGTATAATTAAACCTCAATCAGGCATAACAATATTCCTTATGTTGTATCAATCCCCCTTTTACTGCCCCATATGCAACAAGACCACACGGGCCAGCTTTGCTCCCCATGTGCATCCATTAGCCTTGGCTGCCCATGACCCGGTTTGCCAGTTTCCCACTTTTCCTCCATTTTTGGTAGATACTGACACCCTGACACCTTGAAGAAGCTAATAATAAAGAATTTCTTCTGGTTAGATGGTACTGTATTTCATTGGCTTGATACTCAGTAGATTGAGAGTAAAGTTGAATCTAGGAGTGTTCACATACTTTTGGTTAAGTAGTGCATTGTTTATTTTCACTTATGGATTGCAATTTGTATATTGGTATTAATATGTAACTGATAACTGTAAATCTGAATACCTTCGACTTCTGCTGAAGGGGGTTGCTACAGTGGATCCTTGTCCATATTACTGATTTGGCATAGTTATTTTGCCGGATGCCCTACCTGACACAACAATGAACTGGGTTTTGCATCCAAGTGGCTAGGGTGGTGCCAAGCCGACCGGTGCCAAAAGTGAGTTGGATATTTTAATGTCATATTTAAGTCAGCAAATACGTGACTATATAATAAAATACTTATTTAATTAAAATATTATTTAATTAAGAAATTGTTTTTTTTTATTTATCTTTGAAATACGTATTTTGTGCTGTACTGGTGTATCCTGTGTAAATAACCACATAAGTATAATGACAAAAAGCTTATTTTTCCTAAATAATTGAATTTCGTAAATACTAAGAGACATTACAAACTTATTTTCATCAGGCTCAGTCATACATACACCACCACTCATATTGCAAAAGCTTTTCTTTATCAAAAAATGTGAATCAGCAGCAAACTTCCGCCAAACTTTTAGGTGCCGATTTAAAAGAAGTTGCCGCTCTTTTGTGATGCGGCCTCCAAGTTCATCTTGATACAAAGCTCTTAACTTATGAATTATTGTTGTTTTGACAACGCTTACCAATGTAAATGATGTTTCAACATTGTTTCACTGCTTTATGGTCACCAACTAATGACACTTTTACTCATTAGCTCAAATTGCTGTAGAAGTTAAAGCTGGTTCTGATAGAAAGTAGAACAACAAAATACTAGGATGGTGGTCATAATGTTTTGCCTAACAGTGAACTTTGTATTTGGTCTGATCAATTTCTCCTTATTTATATGGTCAGGTAATCAATTTAGGTTTAGGCACACGATAAAGTCAACAAGCATGATTTGCTTTTGAAGTCAGCTGTGAATAATCTCAACACAGAGAGTAAGAAGCTTACTGCAAAGATTTGGAATCACAACAGTTTCCATTCTAGAAAATAAATATAAATATTAGTGTACATCATAACAGCTGGTGTCAGTCAGGTCTGCTGATCCAAGAAATTGCATCTGGGGATGAAAAAATCCATGGTTGTATAGCTAATACTTTGATAATAGATGATAATAGATGATAATAGATAATACCACTTTGAGGATATAATGCCAACCTGCTTCCTTATATATCCCACCAACTACAGAAGCACGGGATTATGGAGATCAAACTGTGACTCTCTAAATGCAATTTTATATTTCACATCTCTATATGAACCTGCCTCCTGCAGGTAAGGTAAGTCTCCCTGGTCAGGAGTAAAGGTCAGCAGCAGTAATGAAAATCAGAAGTGAAATTTGATCAGGAAAGTGGATTTGGGAAATGAGGGTCAATATTACTCCTTGTATTTTGATTTTCTTATGAAAAAATCTCAAGTTAATTCACAGACTATACAAAAAGCACAACAAATGTTCTAAGTAAAGTAAAATCAACACATGTTGTAGTCATTATTTTATATTTTTATTTTATTTTATATTTTTAGAAATCGCTACTGAACACTTTTAAACAGGACACCATGATTCAACTGTTCTTCAGAGGAACTGTTCAAAATCTTTGAGGTGCTCACGAGACCACCTTGTTAAACACGATGAGGGAGAAAGTGGCACTGTACGCTTGACTTACTGACATATTGACTTATTACATATCAAATATTTAAACATGGGGATTGTAAATATTGAATACACTCCAGGGCCCTCATGCTCAATCAGGATATTTTAACTACACGATTACAAATTCCACAGCGTGTTTGTTAAAGACAACATAACAACCTAAGACATTTTATGTACACAGCCCATACAGCTAACAGATCAACACGAACAGTGTGAACAGGTGAACTTAGTATATATATAAACCAAAGAAATGCATTTAACCATAACCGTGAATACATAAAACACAAATATGATATTTATAAACGGACCATGCATAACATTATGACCACTGACAGGTGAAGGGAATAACACTGGGTTCTCTTCATCAAGTTAGTGGGTGCGATATATTTGGCAGCAAGTGAACATTTTATCCTCAAAGTTTATATTAAACGCATGAATAATGCAAGTGTAAGGATTTAAGAAAGTTTGACAAGGGCCAAATTGAGATAACTAGAACACAGGGTCAGAGCATCTCTAAACCTATCCTTTTGTGCAGTAGTCAGTATCTATCAAAAGTGGCCCAAAGAAGGAACAGTGGTAAATGGACGGCCAAGGCTACACGTAGGGAGTGAAATTGTCTGTGAGTTGTGTATAAACCCTTAAGCACCATACTTAAAGTGAACTCTGTGGGTGGAAGCATTATAATATAGAGTTCATTTACTGCAAAAAATACTGGAGCACTTTAGTGGAATAATTCCTTCTAGCCCTAGGAAAGCCCTATTTATAGGGACAGTTACCCGCTGATATGTGTAATAATCACTCAGATATAATATAGCAGCCATGCTACAAAAAGAAATTATAACCTTTTAAAATGGACGTTTTATGGGGCCAAGCTGTATCCTACTAATTAAGGTATGAGATTAGTAATCAGAAAGTCACTGTTTAAAGCCCCACCACTGCCGGGTTGTTGGTGCTGGGCCCTTAAGAAAAACCTTCATTTGCTCAGACTGTAGACTGTAACTGTACTGTAGGTTGCTTTGAATAAAGGTGTTTGCTAAATGCTGAACATTTCAATTTATACCAGCAGTTCGACCCAACATATTTTTCAGAAAAATTCTAAATAAAACACGAGGCTTTTTATCTTAAGCACCCTGACAAAATAGCAGTCATGCAAACGGTGTAGAGATGTTTTACAGTCTCAAACACAAGCCTGTAAAGCATCGTGCTATACCTGAAGAACACAGCCAAATCAAACCTGTTTATTAATATCTGTTAGCATTTTGTGGTGAAGCCAGGGCTCGATGCTGGCCACTGGAATTACTCCTCATAAAATTTGTAAAGATACATCATGATGGACCTCACTTCATGCTAGAACTGGGAAGCATCTTCCACAAACGTCTGCCACAAAAGATCTTGATCTTGTACCTGTAACACCTGTGTATCATGTTATGTATGGATTTGTAAAGGATGCGTGTTAATCGTGGCTCTCCTAGTTCCAGAATTGGGATTAACTGCAGTTGAGAGGAATGGAAATGCTTAATAAATGAACAGTAAAAATCAAATAGTATTAAATAAAAAAAAAACTTTAAAAACATTAGACAAAAGCAACCTTTATATTAAGATGGCAGAGGTAGGTGAGAGGATGAATGGATAATACTACTGTTTGTCAGACACAATAAAGTGCATATGTGTTATATGTAAGGGACTATTCAAGTGTTTACTCATGTCTGAGCACTCAGAAATGCAATGTTTACATCTGCTAATTCCTTGTCTCGTGAGGGCTATAAATCTGCTATGTCTGGTATTTCGTTTATTTAGACATTTTATAAAGTATTTGGTGTTATGTGAACTATGACGTGTTGGCTGTCACATTTGGTAGCAAAAACTAAGTTCATTGTTTCTATTAGTATAGCTAAAATACACTATATGGCCTAAATTGTATGTAAACCGGTCCAGTTAACTGATGTTTTACTTACACTAATCTAAACTTATAAAACAAATTATTTAAAATAAATCAGGTTGGGAAAATTATGAGTTTTACTAAATTTGAAGCAGTGCGTACTGCTCAAGCGGTAAAGCAGTAAGCTTTTTCAATACACTTCCTCAAATGTACTACATCTACCATCTTACCGATGTCACATGATGCATGACGTCACATCACTAGAGTTAAATCCTTAGTTCCATCCGTTTTACAGAAAAAAATAATTATAATTATTTTGTTCTCCACAAAGTTCTAAAATAATTAAGGGTTGTATAAAATCTAAAAAACTTAACTTGCAAACTCACAGCTTTCTAGCATCTTTATTATTATAGTGTATTATATAGCGCAGGGAGTTATGATTCGTACTAAAAATAACCCATGCAGTAGATCATTGTGGTACTTTTTGCATTCTGTTCAATGAATGCTATATATGCTGGCAAATGTGTACAGTTCAGTGATTTCAGACCCAGCCATGGGTCAGTTTTCTGTGCTATCTCTGAATCTTTTCCATTATTTATTTACATATGTCTCATAACTGCAATTTTGCAAATTATCTACAAACACAGAACAACTTCTCTAGGCTAGAGCTCATCTCAGATTGCCCAAACCACAATGGTCAATTACTATTATTATTATTATTATTATTATTATTATTATTATTATTATTATCATTATTACTGCACCTATGTCCAATACTGGTGTGCTGAACCACTCTCCAGCAAAAGCTTCATGATGATCTAAGCCTACTGTAAGGCTGTTTGCATATGGAAACCTAATTCACTGTAACCCCCCCTTCCCCAAACAATAATAATTGTTACACACACACACACACACACACAAACACACACCAGTCCTGGTTGTTGAAAACAGTTTTCAAAGCAGACATTTAACAGCAGGAGTGAACTCCTTTTTAACCATCTGTGTTTTTGTTAAGAGTCGTGGTTACGGATGTGTAAGGTGGGGTTTCCTTTAAGTCACTGCCAAGACGCAGAAGAACAGACCATAAACTTCATCATTCTGAACCTGGACTCTGAACCATTGTGAGAACACAAACACAAGTTTTTTATTGCTTTGAGTCTGCAGCAGTGATGCAGTGACAGTTCATCTCTTCTGAACGATCAGGGCTGTGATATGTGTGCATCATCAGTCATGTTAGCAAAAGTGAATACAATTTTATCAAGGCAATATTGAGTCTATATTCATTTGTATGCACACATACAGTTGGGACTTAATAATTTATTAAAACATAATCTGATCTGTTGATTCTCTTTAACTGACGGTGAAAAATGATTTCCATTTTGTCTCACTGACCAGCTTGATAGTGCTTTTCTAAATACATATAGAAATCTTATACTTGCAGCAAAAGTGTCAGGAGATTCCACTAGTAGACCAGCACCGAGATTCTGAACTCCTCATTTTTAACTCTAACAGGCATAATTGTTAGTGCCTACAGGGCAGACAGACCAGACAATGTAGGTGGTCAAATACTATGGAGTGCCTGTGCAGAGAACATGGGTTGTAAAGGCTGCAAAATACCCACCTCGACTGCAATCAGGGATCCTTACAGCAGCAGAAGCATGCCGAGATCAGTGAGTGACTCTCCGTGCATGAAGTAGCTGAACGTGCGAATCCATCAAAGAATGGATTGAATAAGAGAGGGTTGGTGGAGTGTGCACACACTAGAGCGAGGGTTTTTCAGGCAAATATACCCTCCTTGGACGTCACTGTAAGACGTCGGCTGCATTAAAAATGGATGAAATCTCTATATTTGACTTCACAACAACATAGAATTATTTTCATTGTTGCAAACTGGAGCCATTTTGGATGCAAATGGTTCTTTTTCTTCGCAAAGAAAATTTTCCTACGATTCAAGTTTTGGCTTCTGACACGTTCACTTCATTCTCATGCCATGTTTGCTACTGTCACAGTGCTATTTAGCATAAAATGTTCTGCTGAAAATGAAGTGCTCTATTAATAACAGGTGAATAATGGCTGCGAATGTACGAAATGAGCTTTAGATGAATAGATTAAATCCAGAATGTCACATGGTCACTTTTACAAATGTGCGTACTGGCTTTTTCAGTAATTTCCCATACTAGTAAATGTATGACATTTTTGCATATTTATGATGGTTGTATGATTTGTAGAACCATCCAGTTTTTCCACTGTATGTCTGCACACTTCATGAATAACAGAAATTGCTGTTGCACAGCTGCTCTATGTATAGCTAATGTCAATACGCTAGCCACAAGGCAAGTAAAATGAAAAACATTGTAGTATATACTAGAAAAACACTAAATTGAAGTGCTTTTACCATTGCTGACCCTTTAGCTCCCACTGTATGTGGGTGCACAATTCATCAATAACTATAATAGCTGTACCACAGCTGCTCTATGTAGAGCATCTAATGTCTGTCTCAATACACTAGCCACGAGGCAAACCCTCCTGCCATTCTTCTAGCAGCAGGCTTAAACAGAGGAAATCAATGAGCCCTGCATGAAGATGGTAAGGTCTGTATCGATCGTATGAAGCCTATTTACTTCAGGTGACTCCTCTTGCACATATTGTACCAAGCTTTTGTGTCCCTTCCAAACGATTAAATCTGACTATTTATTCTCTGGTCATTTTCATGCTGGATGTCAGATGTCGTACCAGCATACATCAAACAGAAAGCATACTGTGGGACAAATATTATCATTCATTCAAGCAGATGCATGATCACCCAAGGGAAGCTATTAAAACAGCAAATGTTGTGTCTTATGTTGTTTTTATTCTGCTCTGGACTTAAAAATCCTTTCTGAAGCCTTTTCATAAAGAAAATATTTCACATACAATGAGTCAGAGGTAATGATGAATCTAGCACTGTGACGCAAGCCCAGGTTTTTTCTGTTGTGCTATCTGTGATGCGTCTGTGCGTTTTTATTCCACGATCTTTCAATATAAATTATGCATGACAGTTGAGACAGTGTAAATATGCACTGATTTGTAAAAAAGGAATGTATGTTATTAATAATACCTGGTCAGTTGAACATCATAAGACTATTCAAGACTATTCCCATGGGGCAAAATAATTATAATGTTTTAATTGACACCATTTTGACACAGTCCACAATCAGCAGGAAAATAACAGGTGATAACTGGTGATGGGCATGATTGGATATTTAAAGGATCCATCAAAGGATCCATCTTTGTAAGTGCAGACAGATATTGACTTGCTACGTTGTGCCAAATGTCAGGAGACTTGTCAGTCATTTCCAAAAGAAAACCAACGACACATAGCACGGTGAAAAGGAAAACACTTTTAAAATGTGTGTAACTGTGATAAATATAGAAACATTGGTCTCCGCTGCATTAAAAAAAGCAATCTGAAACTCAAAGCAAAAGCCAGACATCAATTATATAAAGTTCATTCTAGGCCCAAGTTTGTTTTACTTGAACAGAAAGATATTTGTGATGGTATGGAGTGGCATTAGAGCCCAAACATCTGAGAATTTTAGAGAGATACATGCTGCAATCAATGCATTGGGAGTGCAAGTGCACTGCTGTCCTGCCTGCAGGCCCAGTTCTGTGTCCTGTTTAAATTATATGGCACAAGAATCTGACAATAGGTAGCAAGGATCTCTGATCTATTCATTTTATAATAGCAAAAATGGACAAAATTCTTATTTCCTAACCATAACATTTATTGCCCTCAGCTTCCAAACGATTAAATAATGTAGTTAATAGGAAACTAATTAATAGATTTAACACAATTACCACATGACCCTGTCTCCACTTTTTTGAGCGTGTGGCAGGCATGTTTTTTTATATATATAATTATCCTAATATAATTATAATTTGCATAACACAGTTAAGTTAGTCAATAAAAAACACTGCAACTATTTTCTTTTGTACATTTAGCAGTTAAGTAAACAGATTTTGGTTTAGTTTCCATTTGTAAACTGTACATGGTCATACCTCAGTGCTAAAAGGAATCACAGTGTGCTTAATGATACTATAAGACACTATAAAATGTAAAATGTTCAAATATAGTCCCCACGTGTCCTCCACATTCCACATGAGTAGCAGCGGCCCCATTACTCAACACTGTTATGACAAGCAACAGATCCATGGACTTTGTAAATCTAACATGGGGTTGTATCCAAGTACATCTAAGTAGTTAGTTAAGTAGTACACACCCAAAAGCATGGATTTTTACACTACATGGACACAAGTATGTGTACACCCCTCCTAGTTATTGATTTTGCAAACAGCTTTATAAATCATGTTACATATTATGAGGCAACAGTTGGGAAATGGTATGACTGTGCTTTTGTATAATGACAGGTCCATAGACTTGGTCTGACACACTACAATTCTTGTTGCCTTAGTAGTAAATGCTATTATAGCTGCAATGTGCAACTTTATATTACTGCACCTTGCTTTGGATGGTAGATTCAGCAGGTGCATGTTTATGCCATATTTCTGGTTCCAAGAAATAGAGTTTTTAAGTTTCAACTCCTCTGCTCAAATGGGGTGATTGTTCTCCAGCAAATTCAGATAAAAGAGAGCAAAATGACATTAAGTAACCCCATAATATGTAGTCATAGTGAGTATGAGACTACACAATCCTCCTTATTTATCCAGACTTTGGACCAGCAAAACATCCTAGTTTATGCATCCAAGAGGACAATTCGGTGTCTCTAATTAACCTGACTTTTGGACTGTGGGCGAAAATCGGACCTCGTGGAGGGAAACCCATGCAGAAACATGGAGAACATACAAACTCCACACTGAATAGTCCTGGACCGCCCAACCTGTGGGTGCTTGCCAAAAAATAAGCTATTTTAACGCTTTTTTATTTCATTTTGAGTCTGTAGTCACTTCTCTATTTCAATTCCTTAAAAGGCTACCATATACAAGGTTTTTTGGTGTTTGAGTGCACCACTTAATTTTGCTTTTCTGTTTTAGTTCTTGTGTGGTTTACTGTAGTACAGATATACATGAGGCAGGATTTTATCTCAACAAAGTCAGACAGTGTGGCATCATAGTTTGAGTCATAGTTTGAGTGCCAATACTTTGTTTAAAAAAAGATCAATATGTTCTCTGTTATTGTTCGAACTACTGGGCGCTACAACCTTTGCACCTTGAAGATGACCTTTGCAATGTTTTGATTCTGAGAATAAAAAGTGACCTCGCTAAACCTTTGAAGATATGGGACAATGTCAGGGTTTCACCGCTCCCCATTTTGTCAAAGAAAAGATTAACTGTTGAATTTCCTACCACTAAACTCAATCAAGGAATTATTTTTAGCCTGGAGATAACAGGTTTATCTTTGATGGTTGTGAGAACATAACACAGAGGAGGGTCAAGGGTGGCTCAGACTTATTAGTAGATTTTTCTCTTTGTTCTTTGAGACAGAATATTACTTAATATTATTTTGAAAGTGTTGACCTGATTGGAAATGCTGTAAGACCCAAATATGCCCATTACATGGCATGTGTTAGTCTGTCTTGTCTTGTTCCAACTTGTCATGTTTAAAGTTTTCACTTTAGATTTAGATTTTAGAATACTCTTTTAATCACTTTGGAGTGAAATTCGTTCTCCGCATTTTAACCCAATCCGTGCACACACATACACACTAGTGAACACTAGGGGGCAGTAAGCACACATGCCCGGAGCGGTGGGCAGCCCTAGCCATGGCACCCGGGGAGCAGTTAGA
This sequence comes from Microcambeva bendego, assembly GCA_034509265.1. Taxonomy (NCBI): domain Eukaryota; kingdom Metazoa; phylum Chordata; class Actinopteri; order Siluriformes; family Trichomycteridae; genus Microcambeva; species Microcambeva bendego. The sequence continues at coordinate 9,988,181 of JAYDZG010000014.1, forward strand.
GGTTAGGTGCCTTGCTCAA